>QMIH01001443.1:58521-124054 GCA_003987875.1 Clarias batrachus
GCTATTTTCGGTTCAGCCAGACGATCTGCGATTAAAGTCAGTCAAGTCCAGCGGTGCTTGGGCTCATGCACACACACACACACACACACACACACACACACACACACACACACACACACACAAACACACACACACACACACACAGTAGTAGTAGGGTATTAATGTGGTAAAATTTATGCTGGAGAAACCATTTTTCACCAACATTCATTTAAGAGACTGTATTAGCAATTTATAAAATTATATCTATATTTCTAATTTTTAATAATTAATAAAAAGTAAAACTCGAAGTTCAAATATACTGTAAGTCAAGTGTCAACTTAAGTCTATGTACTGTAAGTCATCTGAGCCCTACTCAGGTTACAAATCATGAATATCATGACTTACAGTAAGTCACACTTAGCATAAACCATACTGTAAAAACATGTATACACACACACAAGATGAACACACATTTTATTGGTGGCTAGCGATCATACATAAATACGCACAGGGGTGTAGATTGGATGTGCATGTGGCTATGGCCTCATCTCGTCTGAATATGAGTGGGATGTGTGTGTCCCGTGATGTGTCTTGGCATGGTTCACGGTGAGACAGCAGTTTGTTTATGAATCATGCATTCAATATTGAAAAATATTTTTTGAATATCTGAAAGCCTGTTGAGCCAACAACTCCACTTCATTATCCTTAAAGGCAGCACATGGCATGGACTTTCCAGTCCGTCGTTCATCTTTGCATGGTTGTTTATTTTAAGGTACATGGCAGATTACTGAGTCACATTGAAGTAAAAGTGGCTGCATGTGGTTATGATCAATATTGCATGTACTACTCGTGTCCTTAATGATGCTCAGGACAGCCAGGGTAGGTGTATTTCTTTAAATATGTTTTAGGTTACTTCAAAATAAAATGTTCTCCCAATGTCCTAAAGAGGTTTTCTTTTATTCTATTCTATTCTATTCTATTCAAATTTTTCTTTACATTACAAAAAAATGAGACCAATCCCCCCTTGCTTATTTTGCTGAATCCTTTTACAAGATTTGATGTAGAAATTAGATTTGCCTTTATTTAAGTGAGGCTTCCTAGCTAGCACATCCTGATTCCTTGCTCTGACAGCTCATATCATCTTCCTGGATAGGCATGACAGCTCAACACGTCCTACTGAACTCTCATAAAAGCTCATATTTCTGCTTTTCAAGCACACCATCCACATCTGCTTCATGGACAGTTATGAAAGTCTGATACCATTTTATTGAACAATTAAGACAGTCTTCTCTTTTGCATGATTACCATGATTTCCCTGCTTCACCAGCTGTGCTTTGTCAGACCGCTCTGTCACTTGCCCTGCTTCCCTACTTGGCTGCAAATCACAGGTGTCTAAATCATCTGCTGAATAGCCATTTATAATACCACTTGACATATCCTGAAAAGAAGCATTCACCTTGTTCCGAGATGAATGCTGTGGATATGTAATGAGGCTTGGGGGTGTTGACACCTCTTGCTGTTAGCACAGAAAGCTGTTCCTGCATGCTGAACTCCTGAATTTTTTATATTTTTTTTGGCCCATTTTTTTTCCTGCCGTTATGAACTTGCCTCTTCCTGCCCCTACTCCCTTTCCTGAACCCCATCCTCCCCGGTAGACTCTCCTGTGGGTGAGGAGTGGTCCCCGTGGAGTGTATGCTCAGCTACTTGTGGCGAAGGCTGGCAGAGTCGCACACGCTTCTGTGTTTCAGCCTCATACAGCACGCAGTGCAGTGGGCCACTGCGTGAGCAGAGACCCTGCAACAACACCGCCGTGTGCCCAGGTAAGAGAAGCCCACCCCCACCCCCCTTTCCAATACCATCAGCCTCTTTGTTCCTGAAGCTCCAAGTACCTACAGTATACACCAACTGGCCAGCTGAGACCCATCCTCCCCGAGCACTGTTTGGCAAGATAGTAATGGGATTAAGTAGAGCATAGCATGACATAAACTGTTCCAGCAGTGCCAAACTTTTTTCCATGGCATGATGTTTGGTGTGTCCCTCTCCATCCCCTCCTCTTTCTCCCTTTCCCCCTCTTTACTCTCTGCTTTTAAAAAAAAAGTGCACATCAGACAATACCCATATCTAAACACCTCTGGTATATATATATATATATACAGTACAACAGCCACCCATACATGTATATAAAATACACAGAATAGTTCCCAAAGCACAAAGAGTCATGCCTTTTATTATTACAACATTCAACACCTTAAATTGCATCATATATGGTGGTTTGCATGTCTCAGCGTTTTGCCAAAATACATGTGCAGTATTGTTATTTTTTTTATTTGTTGGGTAGTTTATTTTGGGTGTGTGCCGATGTGGTTTTGTGTGAGGACCGGTGTTTTTCTCTCTATAAATCATCCCCTAGCCGCTCTGATTGCAGTGCACGGTGCGTGGGATGAGTGGTCTCCATGGAGTCTGTGTTCTTCTACCTGTGGTCGTGGATATAGGGACCGCACACGCACTTGTAAACCACCACAGTTTGGAGGTGATGAGTGCGTGGGCCCAGAGAAACAGACCAAATTCTGCAACATCGCTGTCTGCCCAGGTAAAGATCTTTAAATAAAGAGTGGCTCATTTACCCTTAATGACTTCTATCAAGTGTCACAATTAAAGGCAGATGAGAGTCTGTGTAGGAGGGGGATATTGAAAGGATTTCTCTGCCTCATTCAGAGAGATGGTGACTAAGGGAGCTTTTAAACCACTCTAAAATGGACTTGGCAACAAAAAGCTCTCTCTGTATATCCTCCCCATTTTTTTTTTGTTTTGTTTTGTTTCCCCTCCCAGTGGATGGTGTGTGGAACGAGTGGTCCAGTTGGAGCTCTTGCTCAGTTTCATGCTCGAATGGGACCATGCAGCGCACACGTGAGTGTAATGGCCCATCATACGGTGGCTCAGAATGCCAGGGTGAGTGGCTGCAGATGCGTGACTGCTTCCTGAGGGAGTGCCCTGTTGATGGACAATGGCAGCAGTGGAGTTCCTGGTCGAGCTGTACAAAGACTTGTGGTGGCGGGAGCCAGCAGAGGCAGAGAGTGTGCTACGGACCCTTCTTTGCCGGGGAGCCATGCCCAGGAGATCGTGTGGAAATACAGCGTTGCATGGAGAAGAAATGTCCAGGTGCATTGCTAATAATGTCTGACAATGTTTGACTTGTCTGTCTATATATCTATCTATCTATCTATCTATCTATCTATCTATTTAAATCAAATTTAATTTTATATTTACCACAGAACCCCATGAGATTTGTGATGAGGAGAACTTCTCAAATGTAGTGTGGAAGAAAACTCCTGCTGGAGACACGGCAGCCGTACGCTGCCCACCAAATGCTGCTGGTTAGAAGCCAACTTGACCTCTATCAAACATACACTTGCATGGCTCATCACTATTCTCAGCATCATTCAGCCTCAGTGCTGTCAAATTGAACAAACCACCTACTTCACAATTAAGAAATCAAAAAAGAACCTGACTTACTTAATGTATTATTTAATTAGTAATTACGGGATTAATTCATATTGGTTCTTGTGAAGTTATTTTTAATTCATGGACAGAATAAGAAAGAAAATAAAACATGAATTGGTGATATGATCGTACGTTTACCATGCCAAAGTTAAATATTTTTTTACGTCAACATATTTCAAAGTGCTTCTTTCTTATTATATCGCAATAATGTAGCAACCATTATTATTTTTTCATTAAATGTTTATAGTTCTTCATTAACCATTTACACGTATGTTATTAAATATCAGTGAAATTAGGTATTTTGTCATCATGCATTCTATCAGGTATAAACAATTTTCTCATTAGCCGCCTTTCTTTTTTAGTTAATAAGAAAAAAAACATTTTGTTAGTTTGTCATGTTACCAAAGAATCAGAAAGAACTCTGTGGCAATGGCAAGTCCTTCTATACCTTTTACATAAATGTCTACATACAGAGCTTATATATTCCCCATATTTATGTGATATAAAATTACGTCAGGTATTGTGACTTATTAATGTTAACTAATGCTGTATAGTATGTACATGATGTATAATAATGTCCAGTAATGGAAGGTTGCTCCACTTTGGTTACAAAGTAAAGCAAAACAAGTGTTGTTGCAGGAGTTCTGAAGAACCAACATTGCATTATAAATAAAAGAAAAAAAATCACATGACTCAGATAGAAAAAAGTTATGGCTATTTTTATGGATAGACCTTAGGTATTTGCACCTTTTCTTGTATTTTGTACACTGTTCTTTTTATGTGTTACTTCTTCAGGCACAATATTTCGTCGTTGCTCTTTGGATGAGGAAGGAATTGCCTACTGGGAAAGCCCTTCTTATATGAAGTGCATCTCTAATGACTACCGCAGCATCCAAACACTGGTGAGCACCCAGATGACAGTACACTGATACAAAACTTGGTCCACATATTTGTGAAAACTGAACAATGCTTACAATGCAAATCATTTCCTTAGACCCGTGACCACCTGTCAAAGGCACAGAGAGGGCTTGTGGGAGACGGAGTATCAGAGGTTATGAACAAACTGAGGGTGACATCCAGTGAGGGGACAAGCTACAGTGGAGACTTGCTGGCTATAATCGACATCCTGAAGAACATGACAGAAATATTTAGGAGGTCTTACTACAGTCCCAGCAGTGCTGACATGAGGGTTAGTGCAGCACAGTATTTCGCTCAGAGACAGACAGTGAGACAACTGATCTATACTGTTACACTATATGAAACTGTATTATGTGCTGGTTTGGTCTACAGAATTTTGTACAGTCAGTTAGCAACCTGCTGATGGAGGAAAACAGAGAGAGATGGGAAGAAGCACAGCTGGTGAGTTTTGCCTCCTACTTTTTTAGTACATGCATAGAAATGAACATACATACATACAATACATACTGTGCATAGAAGTGAACATACATACATACTTTACATACATACATAGAACTCTCATATATTCTAGATTTAATACATGAAAAGTGCAATATTTCACTTTGAGTTTTCAAATATGACTTAAATCCTATTCATACAGTATAAATACCATTTATCTCTAAGTTCAATTTAGTACACGCATGGGGAAGACTGTTGGCTTGCTGACAGTTGTCCAAAAAAATGATCATCGACACTTTCCTCAAGCAGGGTAAGAAACAGAAGGTGCTGCATTGATATTCATCGACAGTTGATTAGAAAGTAAAAGTATAGTAAGTGTGTAAGCAAAAGGATGACTGCAGCCTTAAGAAAATTGTCAAACAAAGATGATTCAAGAGAATCAGAGACAGAGACACAAGCAGTGGAGTGAGGCTGGAGTTAGTGCATTAAGAGTCACAATGCACAGCTGCCCGTAGGAAATGGGCTTCAGTTGTTGCATTTCTAGTAGTAAACCACTCCTGAACTGGAAATTTAGTGAACTGGCTTTAGTGAACTTTCAAACCTTATAGTCAGTTTTCAAAAAAAATATGCTTGGATGCAACACTCTGCAAACAGTCAGCCCTTTCAATGATTAACATTGTGACTTACCCTCCTTGTGGAAAATTGTGTTCTGTGCAACGGTCACATCAGCAGTCTTCTTCCTAAATGCGTTTGTGTGTACTGAACGTGACAGAAAGATACAGGGTATTTATACTGTACCAATAGCAATTTACTCAAACTCGAAATGTAATATTCTGATATTTTTATACATATACTGTAGATAAATCCAGGAACAACAAACACAATTTTTTCTCAAAGGTGTATTACCCAGGGAAGAGTCCTGGTTTTAGAAAACCATGACAATGGTGAAAAAGCACGACAAAACAAATAAGTGTTTCCACTTCCTCATTTGTTATTTACTGTATCTGGACACTTTGTCTTGTTTTGATTATACATACATACATGTATAATACATTTTTCCATACATTTTTTCCCATATTTCCAAATAGATATGATTGAAATTTAAATAGCAACCCTATTAATATTATAATACAGTATGAGTAAGGTTAACGTACCTTTTAAACTTGATTTTTTCTTTTATCTTTCAGTTTAATGCTGTTTAATCAAATTGAAACTAACATTAAAGTCTGTCATTTGGTTTAGAATTCAAAGGTGGAAAAAATCCCAAGTGGATAGTGTAGCATAAATAGAACCCATTATTTATGCTGCTTAGATTCCAGCATATTTCCAAATTGCCCGTAGTGTGTGTGTGTGTGTGTGTGTGTGTGTGTGTGTGTGTGTGTGTGTGTGTGTGTGTGTGTGTGTGTGTGTGTGTATGCACCCTGCGATGGATTGGCACCCTGTCAATGGATTGGCACCAGGGTGTACCCCGACCCTGAATAAAGGATTAAGCGGTATAGATGATGAGTGAGTGAGATTCCAGCATGCTTACAAAGTTGGAATAAGGAAATTTTGATTTAAAACAGATATTTTGTTTCCTTTTTGGCCAGCTTTAAAATTACCCCATTTTTATTATTTAGCCATTAGAGCTGTGAGTTAAAGTTCAAGGCTGTTGATGTGGTTTTCAAATTTCTTTAATCTCAATCTGATCAAGCATCCATGAAATGTGCTGGACAAGCAAGTTTCATTTATGTAGGACCCACCTTGCAACTTACAGCACTTAAAGGATCGGCTGCTAATGTCCTGGTGCCAGATACCACAGCACACCTTCAGTGGTCTTGTAGTCATGACTCGAGGGGTTAGAGTTGTTTTGGTGGCACAATAGGAATCTACACAATATTAGGGATAATATTTTTGGTTTTAATGTTATGGTTGATCAGCGTATGACTAATTCATTATTACATTCAGGTTCTGAAGGTGTTCTTATCACTTATTTAACTTTTGTTCTGGTACACATTTATAAATGTCAGAGAGGGGGAGAGAAAGTGAGAGGAAGAGAGGGCAGTAGGTATGACTCAGATGTGGTCTGGTGTGGGTCTGAAAGAAGAGTGTGAACTGTTTGAGCATGACAGAGAGATAAGCTTTCTTTCTCCTTCTTCAGTCCTTAAACATTTAGACATTTAATCTGCATCAATACTAATCAGCTATAGATTATGACCACATCTGTACCACACTATGTGACAAAAACACATTGATGTAAAGTTTTGAGAGCTAAAAGACACTAGATAGATAAAATATTCATAGTGTACATTAAAACAAAATTATGTTGTTATTGTTCTGAAGAGACGTTAACAAACTGTTCAATTAAAACAAATTAAAAAAATCTACATCACTACACTACAATAATATACTACATATACTACAATAAATTAAAATAACCCAGATAAATTTTTCACTTGCATTTGGGCTGATAGGTATGCATGAGTTTATGTGGTTTACTTTAACACAAACAATAAACATGTTATTAATTTATAGTTGCAATGCAATGTTAAATGTTTATTATTTATGTCACAAAATAAAAATATTTAAAATAAGTAAACAGTATCTTATTTTAGCACTCATTTTAAATGTCTGTGAGTAACCAGAGTACCCAGAAGAAACCCACCAAACATGGGGGAGAACATGCAAACTCCATGCACTGAGACTCAATAACCCTTAATCCTCAAGGTGAAAGGCCACAGTACTGACACTATGGCAATGTGCAACCACTCCCAAATCTGTTAACAACCAGTCCACAGTTGTGCGAATGGCAGGAAGTTGTACAATCGGTGAAACCGTTCTTAAGTAAGTTTGTCCTTTACTACAAACTTCAGTAATTCTAACTGTCCATTTGTCCCAGGACGTACTGATTTAGAAGTTTCAACCAGCCAGAGTGCCCATGGAACAATGGTTCCAACAGTTTTCCTCTTTTCTTTAAACCATTTCTGATGGATTTGGAGAGTTAGTAGGTAGTACTTTATGTATGTTTTCCAGAACTGATGAGCAAAAATATGTCTGCCTCTATCTTCTCTGAGTGGGTAGTTCCAATTTAGGATAGCTAACCTGTGGGAGGGTAGAATCTGTCTTTTTTTTTATTAGTAATGAATTTGGTATTGGATCTGGGTGTTCAGTATTGGTATTGGATCTGAGGATACATAACCGAGTGTTTTTCAAAAATGGATTCCCTCTATCTATACCAAGACCATTTTCACCATCTCCTCAGGAGCAATCTGTGCTCCAAGAACAGAACTCGGGGCTGACTTTATATATCAAAGTGTTGGAAGCTTAAAAGCCTTGCAAGATTATGTGAGAACTGGTTTTCCCATCTCAGTTCAGTAAGATCATCAGAGAATCTGTATCTCTGACTTTGTCTCTGCACTTCTGGCTTACCCTTCCTGTCATCATCATGTGATTGACCAACATGACAATCAACATATGACACCAAGTTACATCCACCTGGAGTACCTCGTCCTTGGACTTCACCAATTCACATAAAATAGCCTTCTGCAACTCAGACTCATTTTCAAGTACAATCGCTCCTGGTAACTCCAGGAGCACCAGGTCCCTAACTCGCACTAGGTCTCCAATTCCCACCAGGTCCCTATCTTGCACCAGGTCCCTTCTGGTTTCTTAAGTAGTGTGGATCTTGACTCCAGTGATTGAACTACCAGGCCTAAGCATCAGTGAACTCTTGTATTTCTGCAATTCGAGTGGCAACAAAAAAACTTAAATCTGTAGGGTCTAATTAAAACCAACTAAGTACTGCCAGAGAGAATGTTCAATAGACAAAGGAGACAATTTAAAGAGTTAACTGTTTTTTTTTTTCAGGATAGATGTTAACTAAGGCCTAGAATGTATCGCACAGAACTCTCATCTAGGGATTGACTGCTGATGTTTTGGTCCCACACTGGATCTGGGTGTAAAAATTCCACTTGGTTAGGTGACTGCAGAGGTAAACGCTACAGGTGCGTTATATGAATGTGGGCCAAGGCAAAGCCCTTTGGCTATAAAGGATTAAAAATGATTTACCTGGCTGGTTATCTGAGGTTATTGAGAAAGATAATATAGTTCCATGGATGGTACATATGTTTTGTCTAACCATGTGGAAAGGTAACTCTTCTGGAGTGCCTTAAACCCACATTGTGGCCTTATGCAGCAATAACATTACTATCTCATCCCTTCTTTCTTGTATACAGACAGGTCTTGATTATTTAGTAACTGGACTCCTCCCACACTCCAACTCTTATTAATCTTGTAATGTCATCACTTGACATTGGGAGATGGGTGATCTAACGATGGAGGTAGTTGGGGCTTCTTTCTCATCATCCAGGTCTGCCCAAGTAAAGAATCTATTGGGAGTGAGTTGGAGTAATCTGAGATGTAGGCCACTCTGTTAATCAACAAACTTCTTTAACTGGTTGTTCACATTCCTGATTGCCTTTGCCATTAGGATAAATAAGTGCTAATTCCCCAAGTTATGCATCCTTATGCAGCAGGAATATATCCTCTGACTCTTTTTTCAAACAAGGTATATGTATAGTGACATTAGCTGAAATCACTCTGGAGCTCACAAGGTAGGCATTAGCAGAATTCTGCAGGTGTGTGAAGTGGCGGGGCCCCAGTTGGTGATTAATCCTCAATAATAGATCTCAGGCTTCTCCCTGTGCTATAAAACATGGCAAGAATGTAGCTGGTCCTGGAAGTCTACAGAGCAGGGTCACATGGCAGATGCTAAAAAAACATGAGGAGTGGCATGCGAGAGGCATGATGCTATGTGCCAAAGGGACTTCAAAGGCACTCATGGAATGGAGCACAATGCTGTGTATCATTTCCTTGAAGCACAACAGTAATCTTAACTTTACATTTGCCTTCACTAGAACGCTGACCTGCATGGCTTACACGATGACCAAAGTGTATGATATCTCTAACCACAAGTTTAAGGTGGTAGGGATTACACTTCCTGCTCTTGTGGCTTCAAAAAGCCCTGTCCGATTCAATACCCAACATACTGTGCCTCGGTCAGTGCCAAGTGGTTCCAGGGGTTAAGTATTAGGCCTGATTTCCACAGTTCGCCCAGTACCTGTTTCAGGTGTTTTAGATGATCCTCCCAGCTACTTGAGTGGATAATGACATTGTCCAAATACCCAATGGCATAGGGGCAGTGGTTTCTCAGGATGATGTCCATGAACTGCTAAAAAGTAGCTGGGGCACCATAGAGGCCCTGATCCGTTGTAAAGGCTTTTTTTTCTGTAGCCTCCAGTGTAAGGGCTGCCTACCAATAGCCTTTAGTGAGGTCGAGGATGTCATCCTTTTGCCAACTTGGGCAACAGTCTACTCAAGTCGAATCCTGTAAATGGCTCTATTTTCTGGCGCAAATGATAGCTCATGAAGAAGTGAGCCACAGCTAGTGGAAGCCATCTTTGATCTTTAAAATAGTGTTGGTGATCCCTGAGTCAAAAGCATCAGATGCATGACTGTGTCAACTTTGGCCTAGGGAACCACCATAAGATCATCATCAGTTCCTCTATGAGTAGTATGGTAATATAGCAAGTTATTCTTTACCAGAAAATACAGGGCTGCAGGGTGGCTCTGACTTCACCCTCTATCATTACCACCTGACCCAAGCAGTTTTTAAGATGCTGGTCCTCTTGATGTACCTGGGAGAAACTACCATGTTTCTTGACAAGTTGGGATATAGGGACAAGGGTGATAGAGGGATCACTTCAACATCTGAATGCAGTTGCACCAACCATGGCATCAGCTTCACTGACGTGTCGAGCAGCGCGGGGAGCGGTGCTCCTCAACCTTTGCCCAGCATGTTGGAGAGGCTTTGGCTTATCATGGGGAGACTCAGATCAGTGAAGGAGACAGTTTTTTGCGAAACCAAGAGTAAAGTCTTGGCACTCTTCTGTCTGGAAAGTTTTTCTTTTCTTGTCACAATGAAAGTATAGTTAATGCTCATTCCAGCCCACTGCCCATTTCTCACGTTTGCTGGCTTGTCTCATGTCTACAGCATTTCACTCCTCTTTGGGGAGGGACTGGAGCACACAATCCATCACCACTTTCTGCGACTTCGAATGATGAGACACTCTGGCTGAAGCCACCTTATCACAATCTGCAATGAGTCTGTCACACTGTACCCTAGGTGCACCATGTGGTTCATATGCCTATTTGGAAAACTTAAGTGCAGCTTGCGCACTAGAAAGCTTGAGGCAAACCGGGATCTCAGCTTTAAGCAGATCGGAATTATCTGCCTCATTGTCCGATGAAGAAAAATAGGCACGCTATGCCTCACCTGATAGCAGAGGGATGAGAATGCCTCTCCAATCCTGCTTAGCTGTCTTTTTGAAGGTGTGTAGATATGAGTCGATGTCATTAATTCAATTCAATTTTATTTGTATAGCGCTTTCAACAATTCACATTGTCGCAAAGCAGCTTTACACAATCAAAATAATTATTTAAGATTGTCCCTGATGAGCAAGCTGAGGACGATGGCGACAGTGGCAAGAAAAAACTCCCTGAGATGGCAGTAGGAAGAAACCTTGAGAGGAACCAGACTCAACAGGGAAGCCATTCTCATTTGGGTGAAAACGGACAGCAGGGATTGATCTGCATCATACTGTGTGAGACTGGAAGTTATATAACAGGAGATGTGTTTAAGTTAATATGGATTCCAGTTCATTATTGTAGGCTCAGATAGCCTATAGAAAACTCCAGTCCTGAACTATCAAGCAACTGTCATCATGAACAGCTGTTAGCATCAGCTGAGGCCATATTCGTCTTTGTGGAAAAGTAGAACTGTCCCCAGTCCCCGCACGCATGCCAGGCAGACCACACAAGACATCCATGCGATGAGGTCTCCAGCCACAAGCGGGATACCAGGATGAGTCAGACAGGTCCAGAGGGCAGAGGAGGTCTGGATCACTGGCAGCTCAGGAGTGACATGTATAACTCAACAAAGAGACAGGGAAAGAGAGAGAGGAGAAGAGGAGAGAGCAGAAGAGATGGCAGTTAGGTAGGGTCACTGTTACACAATGTATAAAGTGGATGTATATTTAGTGCAGAGTGTAAGCAGAGACTCCGGCAGTCATGAGGTCTCCCTGAGATGTAAAGTGACCAATCACTTAACCGTCAACAAACCTGAGTGATCAATGAAAGTGTCATGGGCCTAGCTGGTTGTAGTGGCTAGACCGGCTGATGGTGTGGTTGCCGTGGGCATGAGGGTAGGCATGAAGGCAGAGGGGTTGTTCAAACAGAGTCTTAATTTAAACAAACTCAAAAACAGAAACAAATAAGGAAGCAAACAAACTCAAACTAGGGCTCAGGAAAAACACAGGAACTGAACACAGGGAACCAGGAGCTGAGACAGAACTGGGGATGAGGAAACATGGAGCTGGAGCTAACTAAGGACACATAGGGGAACTAGAGACTAGGCTGGACTGGAGAGACAGGAGACAAGAGATGGGGCGAGGACTGGAGAAACAGGACTAGACAGGACTGGAGATAGAAGACAAGACAGGGCTAGACAGGAGACAGGACCAGGGGCAACAGAGACTGGAGAGACAGGACTAGGGGCACAGAGACTGGAGAGACAGGACTAGACAGGAGCAGGAGCACAGAGACTAGAGACAGGACTGAAGACAGGACCAGGAGCACAGAGACTAGAGACCAGATGGGTTAGTGGTTAGTGAGGTTAGTAGCTACATGGAATGCTGGGGACACTGGATGCTGACCTAACCGGGTTAGTATCTATGGGATTAGTAGCTAACCAGGTTAGTACTGAACTATGGGACCAGAACTGGAACACAAAAGGAAAGGCACACATGAGGCTATACCAAACTAGCGGCTAACCTACTAGCAACCAGAACCACTAGCAGTCAATCCCACTAGAGGCTAGCCTACTGGAGGCTAACCCTACTAGGGGCTAACCCTACTAGCCGTCAAGGCCTACTAGCGGCCAACCCTGCTAGCGGCTAGGCCCTCATGTGGCTACACAAAACTAAACAGACAAAGAACTAAGCAAGCAGGCTGACACTGGGAAGACACAGAACAGTACTTACACAGGAGGAAACACGGCCTAACTAAACATGAACAGAGCAGCTCCATGAATCCACAAGAACAGGGAACATAAAGAAAACAAACAATAGAGCCCTCTACAGAAACAAAGGTAAAACAATTTAACTAAAATATAAACTCAAACAAACAAAAAGGAATGCCCACATGCCGGTATATATAAAAACAACAAACATACCAAACAAATATACCAAACAATGCTCGACCCAGTTTCCCAGAACAAACTGCTATTTATAGACACTTTAATGAGGCACCTCAGTTCAGGTGAGCAGTCATCACCTGACTGAGGTGCCTTCTGGGAAACTGAGTCAATCACCAAAAACTACAGAGACAGACAGACATGAACAGTGACCTCTAGTGGAGAATCCTAACAGAAAGTGGGGAAGACAGCATCTAAACATAAAAGTTCACCATAATACTCTATGTCCATGAGTCCCCCAGATCTGCTCCTTTACCTAAGGCAAATCTATTTACAAAAATGCCTGGCTAAATAAATAGGTTTTTAGTGCTTGTATATTCTTGTTCTAGTGAGAACTCCCGCTGCTGCATTCTGAACTAACTGAAGCTTGTTTATGCACCTAGTTGAACAACCAGACAGTAAGGCGTTACAATAGTCCAACCTACTTAAAGGTGATAAAACATGAACTATTTTTTTGCATCGTTTAGTAACAATATATTCCTTATCTTGGCAATATTGCTGAGGTGAAAGAAGGGTATCCTGGTAATATTATCTACATGTGCTTCAAATTAACATTTGGAATCTATAATCATACCAAGGTCTTTCACTGTTGCACTTGATGGAACAGAATCGCCATTGAAAGTTACAGTGTGATCAGAAAGCTTGCTTCTGGCTGCTTGTGGTCCTATTACTAAAACTTCCATCGTATCAGGATTAAGTAGAAGGAAGTTAATTAACATTCAATCTCTTATGTCCTGCACATATTGCTCAAAGCTGGTTTCTCTCCTCTGGGTTTGCTGAGACGTATAACTGTGTGTCATCAGCATAACAATGAAGCCTAATACCATGCTTACAAATTATGTTGCCTTGAGGAAGCATATAAAAAGAAAAAAGCAGTGGGCCTAAAACTGAACCCTGTGGAACACCACACTCCACTTGAGAACAACCAAAATAGTCACCATTTAGATCTACAAACTGATAATGATCAGTCAAATAGGATCTGAGCCACGAGAGGGCCGTTCCCTTAATTCCTAATACATTTTCTAATCTGTGAAGGAGAATACTATGATCAATGGTTTAAAAGCTGCACTAAGGTCGAGTAACACGAGTGTAGTGGCGCAACACTGATCAGAGGCCAATAGGAGGTCATTTACTACTTTAACAAGTGCTGTCTCTGTGCTGTGATGGGATCCTAACTGATACGGTTCGTTTATGCTATTCCTATGTAGACATGAACATAGTTGCTGCAAGTATTCTAGGTTCTGATGTGATGTGGTTAGTTTATTATCTGTATCATTTAAATTGTCTGGTTTCAAAGCCTGAATCTTTTGCCTAATATTTACGATTTTGTTATTGAAAAAGTTTGTGAAGCATTCATTACTATAAGATGTTGTTTGTGAAGATTTCTGCAGTGGTTTTGTTTCTAGTCAATTTAGCCATGGTATTAAATAAAAATCTAGGATTATTTTTGTTATTTTCTATAAGAGTGGAGAGATACAACAATCTAGCAGTACTGAGAGCTTTTTTATAATTCAGGATGCTCTCCTTCCATGCTATTTGAAATACTAACAATATAGTTTGATACCATTTTCATTCTAATTTTCGAGCAGTCTGTTTTAATGTAGCGAGTTTCTTATCTCTAATCAGAAATTCAGTACGGCCCTGGGGGTCTGTAAATGATAATTAGTGGGATTGACTGAGCAGACTTCATTTCATTTGTAGCTACACTTTTTATGTTACTGTAGGGAACTTTAAATGCATTAAATTTGTGTCCGTGTTTTTGTATGATAGTCAAACTATCATTGCAAATAACTGCAACGCCTCCTCTTCTACCAGTTAGCCGAGGCTGGTGTATATCCAGGAGGACTAGCTTCATTAAGAGCTACATACTTGTTTGCTTTAATTCAGGTTTCTGTTAAACATAATATATCAAACTCTTAATCTGTGATATTTTCATTGACAATAACTGCTTTATATGTGAGAGGTCTAATATTTAACAGTCCTAGCTTTAGAGCAGAGGTGCTGGCTGTGTATTCAGTGTCTTTTGAATTTTTGTTCTCTATATTAATTTAATTACTAAAACGGACTTTCTGAGTCTTTCTAAATGTATGTTTAGCTCGGGGAACAGACACAGTCTCAATATAGTGAACCCTGAGTGACAGATCTATGCAGCTAGCAGATGGTTGGTTTAGCCTGTTTGTCTGTTCCCTGGCCTGGGCTCTGTGTAGTCACAGATTAACGAAGCCTCTTCTGAGACTATGTGCTATACTACAAGAAATGAGAGTAGCACCTTCCTGAGTAGGATACATTGTCCCGCCCTAACGGGCCAGCTTTGCCCTCAAAGGTCTACCAATTATCTATAAAGCCCTTGTTATTTTTGGAGCACCACCTGGATATCCATCGGTTCAGCGACCATAACCTGCTGTAAGCTATGTCACCACGTCACATTGGGATGGGGCCAGAGCATACTACTTCATCGGGCATGGCCTTCACTAATTTAAACACCTCTGAAAAATTCTGACTAACGAAGGCATACTGTATATCGTTAGCTCCAGCATGTACAACTATCTTAGAGAACCTAAACTGTCCTAGAGCCCTAAGATTATCTTCTATGTCCGGTGCTCTGGCTCCCGGGATACACCTAACCACTTCCTCTGGTGCCCATAAAGGCCTAGCTATTTTCACGTGCCTCAGTACAGAGTCTCCTATAACCAGAGCTCTTTCAGGTTTCTCAGAGGGTGCATCACTGAAGAGATCAAACTTGTTGGACACATGAAGCGCAGAGGAGGTGTGATCCGGTGGGCTAGCTTTAGCGCTAGCTGTGGCTGAACGAATATGCTGCCGAGTCGTCACCTCGCGACTCGCCCCGCTGTGAAGGCTCTAATGCCGGAGTCGGGGGCTGGATATCTTTGCCTGTGGCACCCAGACTTTCCGCTACAGAAATAGCACTGCTCTCACGCTCTCTAACCCTCTCTAAAGTCCGGATGCGCTCCTCTAACCCTAATATCTTCTCAGACAGAGTGTTCACTAACACACACATATCACAAATAAAGTTATTGCTAACGACAGAGAAAGTATGTCTAAACATCCTTCACTCCACACACTGAACAAGCTGAATATTAACCATGATAACATACCTTCGTTTTGATTGTTTGGGGATGGATTCTTAGACGAAGAGATATGAGCATTCTCCAAAAAAGCGCCCAAAAAAAAAGAAAAAGGCAAAAGTCTAGTGGTATTAGAACATAAAACAAATTATTATTATTATTTTGTATAAATGGAAAAAGCAGTATAATTTAAACGCTGATACAAACAAACAAGGAACTTATACAATATGAAAACAGGAAGCTACGTCACAGGAAGTCTAACCAGTCTAACGAGAAGGAGGCTTGAGCTTAGTAAGCAGACGTTGTGCATCACCGTGTGGGTCAGGGAGGGTGCTGAGCGGTGCTGCAGCCGGGAGAGTTCAACCGATATAGCCTGCAAGCGTTGTGAAACCTGTTCTAGGAGCGCTTGTTCCTGGATGCTCGTTTTGAGCAGGTGTCCCAAGTATTCTTTGTGGGACTTTTGAGGGCCAGGTTCTGATCCATGTGCTGCATTATCCACGAATGTAACAGGTCAAGTACACAGAAGGAACACACAGGAAGCAAATGTTAAAGCCACACAAAATGAGCTTTTTCAATAAGTACTTTGAAACGACTTATGCAATCTTAATGAAGCTACGATCTGTATAAGCAATTTAGCTCTGTAGGGGACTCAGTGAATGTCGTGCATCCATGGAACGATGCTCATAGTCCTTGATGTTGCATGGAGTTGTGCAGCGCAGGTGAGACAAGACAGCGTTGGACAGGTGGTGTGATGCAGGCAGAGAGCAGGGAGCATGCAAGAACGGGAAGCTGGCAGCTTTTTTCTTGGTGAAGTGGATTCAGAATGAGACAGGTGTAAGTACCTGCACAGATACTCTCTACTCACTAAGTGGAAGCGGAGAGGCCCTTTTATGGTTCGTGTGTCAGGCAAAGATGGCGTTCCCTGATGAGACACCAGGTTAGGTAAGTTGCACTGACCTGCCTCCTTGTTAGGCATGCAGCATTTGTGGCTCAGCTTACGCCATGTGCGTAGTTTGTGTATGTGTGTGCGAGAAGCGCCTGCACTGAGACATCATATGACATAACTTCATACTGGGAGATGGGTGATCTTATCCTGTAGGTAGTTGAGGCTTCTTCCTCATCATTCAGGTTTCCTTAAGTGAAGAATATATTGGAGGGGGCGAGTTGGCGTAGTCTGAGTAGGCTGCTCTTCTAATTCACAAACCTCTTTCCTTAACTGGCCACTCTCTTTCTGAGGTACTTTGCTTATTATGGAATAAATAAGTATTCATTCCTATCAAAAGGAATACATGCAGGGAAATATTCTCTTATCTGTTCTCCTTCATCTGATTGGGAATATGATGGGACATCGTTCTCATCTGTAGCCATGGTGTGGCAGATGAGTTGCTCTTTTTGGCTTCCATGGGTTTTGTAGGGATTCAGGCACTCCTTTTGTAATCCTTGTACTGTATGTTGTACAACTTACCTATCTGTCTTGAACCACCATTTAAAATGTTGCAATTGAATAAATGATTCTGTTTATTATCTAATGGCAACCTATAAAAAATTGTTTGATGAGAACTTGGCTAGAGCAACGTCCTTTTGTAAAACATTGTACTTTTATTTATTGTACTTCTATTTATTGGCATATTCCAGTCTTAAAAATTCATCAGCAATATTTCGATGTTATCTGCATTTAAACATACATTCAATATAACTAGCGAGAATAGCAACACAAAACAGTAAACTAATCACACTTAGCACTGTAATGCTAACAGTTAGTAACTATATGAACTCACATAAACTATAACAAACTGTTTTACAAACACTCATTTTAAATGCATGTATAACTACACATTCTTGATGTTTTTTGGGATTTAGAGGAATTGCAACAGAGGACAGATTCATTCTTTTTCTCTTAGTAAACAGTAAAAAGAATTAATCCATGAGTCCATATCGATATTTAATGACTATGAATGTAATATTGTAGTATTGTACAGTAGTAATATCAGTAGTAGTAGTAGTAGTAATACTGATTCAAAGTATTTAGTGCTCTTATGTGCAGGCACCCCCTAGTGGCCTTTTGGACTCCATGCATTCTATTAACACCCCTGTCATCACTACCCACAAACATTCCTCCAAAGCTGTCATCTTCTTTTAACACCCCTACCATTTTACAGGCTTGGGTGGTTTCATCCTTTTCTTGGCATTGTTATCTTTCAGCTAGGTCCTAACATTAAGGAACTCTTTCGTCTGGTGGAGGATTTTGTTGATGTCATTAGCCTCCGCATGAAGGACTTTCAAGATAACTATGAGGTCACTGATAACCTTGGTGAGTCATATTATGCTCTGCTGTTTTTAAAATATTTTATGCCACGGTTGTATTTAAAAGTTAATATACTGTACATGTACAGATAATTCATTTAAATCCCTTCCTGTTCAGAGTTTTTTTGTTTGTTTGTTTTGTTTTTGTTATATTATTTTCTGGAGATGGAATTGTCATGAACACTGTTTCAGAAATTTCTCAATGTGAAGTAAACATTCCCCTGAGGTGTTAACGCTTCTCCTGGGAAAAGCAGGTGTATATACATTTGCCCAGATCCTGTAGCTCTGGGCATTCGAAGGGCGTTCATATCACGCTGTGATCCACCCACAATTGCACAGCACAGGGCCCACATGGGAGATGTGCTTTACTCATACACAGAAACTGGCAGAGACAGGCAGGAGATGAGCTGTTTCTCACTAGGACACTCAGGGGGACCAAAAATGGCAGATTGGAGAGAAGCAGGTGGGGGTGTGTGGGAGAGCAGTTCTTAACCATCACCTGTCAGAAATGCATGTCCAGCTAGGGAACTGTCATCTGTCCTTGAGCAAATGGTTTCTTACTCCCACACCTAATTACATGCATGCAACACACAGGCAGTAAAATAAACATTTCAAATACATTATGTAGAGCTAATAAACCTTAGGAATTATCTCCATAGACAGCAAAAGGACAGATTTGCTGAAGCACTGTGTTTGTTTATTTTAGTTTTAATGATTATCTGTGTCTTTCTACAGTGTTGAGCCTTCACAAGCGACCTGTTGCAGGCAACTCTGATATCAGCTTTCCAAAAAGAGGCTGGATGGGCATGGAGGACTGGGCTCGCAACTCTGAGGACAAAGTCACCATCTCGAAGAGCATCGTCTCCTCTGGTAACCCAGGTGGGTAGCTTTGACATATTTTATGAAACACACACAAGCAAACATTTATGTTTTAAGGCTACTATTTTGAGATCTTCAAATTTATGGGTGTTTCCGCACTTAGCCTGCATACAGTACCTCAGTCGGGACCAAGGACCAATTTGAGACTTATTTATGAGAGAGCTCATAATCGTTTGCTTTCACATTAAAGAATCGCTTCCATACCTTGCTTTTGAGTGTGCAAGTTTGGGAGACTTTCCGTAGGTTAATTTACATTCAGTTCAATTTTATTGAAGCACAGCAATTTTTTGAATGCATGACTTATCATGGTGCAGGAATATTTGAACACTTTGACAGCAAAATGCAATAAACACCTTTTTTTTTTGGCTTCTATGCATTTTGGCAAATTATTTACCTCTGGAACACCAGGTTGTATATAACAAATTGTTTCATCTCAAAACCTCTACGTATCCTTATTTTAGCAGCTTTGAACTTCCAAGTTTTTGGCAAACCATGACATTGGATGCCCGCACTTAATAGCACAAGTTGACAGAAAGCCAACACACATTGTTTTTTTTTATGTCAGGGAATTAAAACAGCGGCCACTGAGAGTGAAATTAATGTGTTCAGGGTGGATTTGAAGCCAAAAAAAAAAAATGCTGTTTATACTCTTTTCCTGCATTGCAGTTACCCCCGCATTAATAAACTACAGGTAAGCATTGCTTAAAGTCCATGATATATTCTGTGAAATAGGAAATTTTGCGACTTGGATGTTGCGCAAACATCATATAACATATGCAAAAAAGCTAAGTGAGATATTACATTGTAACCTTCTGTCTCACTTCCACAACTATTTCTCCTTTTTCCTTTTGCATCTGTCCTGTCATTTTTTTCCCTTATTAGCACTGGTTTGGTGCAACAGGGAGCCATGATACTGTACACTTACGAATATTAAGCAGACAAATGCTGTTAAAACACTCTAAATACATGCAGACTTTCTTACCAAGAGACTTGTGTGTATGCGGTGCATTTGCTTTAAATAAATGCAATATACAAAATGATTGTAATATACTGTACAGCTCATAACTGTACTCCTGATAAGGTGCTGTCTTCCAGTACTGACTTTTCAGTTTCACACTTTCACTGTAAAGTGTGAAATGGTAAAGATATATTTCTTCTAATGTTTCACATCGCTCTCAAAATTAAAAAAAAGTTTTCCCTGATCTAATTTTATAATTACTCACTACAAAATCACATATTGCTATATTTTATTTTCCATGTTTTTATATACGGTATTTATTAAAACTTGTCCAAAATATTATTGATTCCAAGCTGAATACATAAACTGACACAACCACAACTGGACACTGATTTATCCATTGTGACCAATCTGTGGGAGGTGTAGTTATAGCTTTTTGAAAAATCACACAAAATTAGCATTGATGTATCCAAAACCATTTTGACATAATATTTTGACAGTAGTGCTTTTTAACACCCTTGTAACGCAAACAAAACATATCATCTATCGGTTGGCGGTGCTTATTGGTTCATTTGTGTGATAAAAAAAAAAAAAAAAGTTTTCTCAAAAATGTGAAAATTTTCTCATTTTGCTTTCAAACTGTTTATTTGTATGAAAAGCTGTATTACCATGCTTTTGTCTTGATGCTTTCACTGGAAGGACTTGCACCAAAAAAGTTAATTAATTGCAAAATGGTATTCCGTCCCCTTATTTGGCCTTACTAACCCTTTCCCTAATATTAAGAAACTTAAAACAGAAGTAAGGCAATCATATTGCTTGACAGGTAGCAAAGATTAAGATAGCTTTCATGGCTCACAATGCGAGATGTAGATTTTATTATGGGCTACATTTACAATACAAGCACCATTGTTCAATTCCGATTTTTTGGTCAAATCAGATTTGCATGTCACAAAGTTTCACATTCATAAGTTTAAGTGACTTTTATGTGACTCTAATGTGAGTGCACTTTTCTCTTTTTTTATCTTCATTAAAAACCAGTCTCCTCGCCTTAGCTGTTTCAGAAGCTACATGTATTGCTAGCACTGCTATGAAATCCCTGCACAGCGGGTGCTGAATGGCCTCAGCGAGATGCTCGTTCTCATTCAAGTCATATGTCTGTGTATCAGATAGCTATTCAATCTACTGTAGGACCACACACAAAAATGATTTAGAGTCAATCTGAAAAACATCAGATTTGTGCATTCAGACAGCCATAAAAAAGCAGATCTGTGTCACATGAGAGTAAAATATTTTAATTATGACGGGTGATGTAAATGTAGCTCTATTTTTGCTGAACCAAGACCCAGACATATATACTAAATATATACACATACAGGTGCAATACATGTACTAATAGGTGTCCAAAATTATCTATAGTGAGTTCTATTGAAAAGAAAAAAAAAAACTTTTGTTTCATGTTTAGGAGACGCATTGGGCTGAGATTTGTTTGTCCAAACATAGACAACATTAAAGAAGTTCCCTCCCCTGTGACTATGCTAATAGGGCAGTTGCTGCTTAATCAGGAGTCAACAGGAGCCAATCAAGAGCAATTAGGTCTAATTTCCACTCCCCATAGGAGCTCCGTTTCCATGACACTCGGAGCAGATTGATAACAAGTCAAGTTTGGGGCATGCTGAGAGTGGTGCTTATATGAAATAAACTTTGTGATCTTTGAGATCTCAGACAAAAACTCCAGAGGATATTTTCTCCATGACTCTACTGTTTCTCCCATAGCGGCTGTAGCTGTTTTGTACTGACAGATAGAGTGTGTGGAAGCAGACAGGAATAAAAGTGTCCCCAGGGATTGGAGGAAAGTATCTCGGCCTCTTTGTGTTCTCCTCCCCTCCATAACCATGCAGGCTCAGCTGCAGCCCCAGAGGTGTAGTCTGTGTACACACTGCCTGGCTGCCAGTCTTTCTCTCCCTCCTTCCTAACTCACTCTCTCTGTATCTGCCAGCCTCACACTGTGAGTGTGTGTGTGTGTGTGTGTTTTGTTTGCATATATTCAAGCCCTGGGCTCTGTCCAGCTCTGCTACTTCTTCCTTCCCAGATGTGAAGCGTGTCCGCATTGTGGCACATGTTTTCCCACGCTTCATGCGCCTGCTTTTTTTTATTTATTTTTTTTTATCAGAGGTTCGGCAGGGCTTTGAAATTACAGACCTAATATGCAAATATGTGCCACCAATGTAAAAGAGTGCTTATGTGATTCAGAAGTCACTATGCATGACAAGCATATATATGGACATGCATCCTCCCTTTCACAGAAAGTATAGACACTGAATAAAAAAAAAAAAATTGAAATGTTTTTTCTGCTTGCTTTTAAATAATATTGTGTGTTGCATTCCTTGAATTCCTTAAATTCCTTGAATGGTCTAGGTGAAGGTAGATAGAGCCTATCCCAGAACACTAAGTGCAAGGTGCAAAAATCCCTGCATGGTATACCAGTCTGTCACAGAGAAACATGTACACATTCAATCTTGGGGCACTTTAGCTACGCCAGTCATGTTTTGCGAGGGGGCAGAACCTGGAGAACCTGGAGAACCTGGAGAACCTGGAGGAAACCCACATGAATCAGTAACCAAAGCTCAAGTTTGAACCAGGAACTCTTAAGCTGCAGGGTGACTGTCTGCTATCCCCTTGCCAATAGCAAGCTCCCTTAAGCTTTTCTTTGTGTGTGTGTGTGTGTGTGTGTGTGTGTGTGTGTNGCGGAGTGAAAAATGTAATACAAGCTCTAGGTCCGTCCCTGAGGCTTTACATAGTGCATGGTTACAGATCATACATGCATACACACGCTCACAGGCACTCATGCGCGCACACACACACACACACACACACACACACACACACACACACACACACTGGGCCCCAGGCCTGGGCTCTTGTCGTAATATTTGTGAGACATGCCCTATGTCGATAAACACACACACAAATTCTAGAAAGATAGTGCTTTTTATTTCATTTTTATTACAGATTTATTCATATATATGCTATAGTACTGTATATACACTGTATTCAATATACTGCATTTCACTGAGCAACAACTGATTCCCTACAAGAGCGGCCAGAGGAGTAATTCTATAGTAACATAAGAAATGCATATACACATATGCATGCAGAATATGCCTCCATAAATGTAAGCTCAAGACCCAGGACATAGTTATAACAACTAAATAGAGAAGACATCTGACATCAGGGGAAAGGAGAATGTGTAAAAGTCTGAATTTCAGATGTAACAACATCGCTGATTATCTTGGGGGCCCTTTTTATCTTGCTGTGCTGGATGTCTGAGCTCCATAAGAGCCTAAAGTCAGGCCTGTCTCTACCACCAGGAGGTGTGTGTGTGTGTGTGTGTGTGTGCTTGCATGTGTGTGTGTGTGTGTGCGTGTGTGTGTGTGCGTGTGTGTGTGTGCGTGTGTGTGCGTGTGTGTTTGCATTTCAGCTGAAGATGAGGCTTCAGCATTTGTTACCGGCATTGTCCTCTACCGAAACCTTGGCAGTATCCTGTCTCTTCAGAGGTAAGCATCTATATCACTCCACCGTCTTCTTGTGATTTATACAACTTTGCTTGGTCTTTTCATGCTTCTGCTATTCCAGGCCGAAATGCAATGAGCAGGAACTGATTGCAGCTCCGTGGGTTATTAATTCATTCAGTATGCTGTTTATAAGTAATACACAATTACAGGAAAATTACTTCAAGGTTAATAGCTGGGAAGGTAGAAATAGGTCTGATGTTTTCTCATTTTGTAAATTTGGAGTAGTATTTTTAATTTTTAATTAGTTTCCTTTTTCCTGTCGTATCTTCCCCTTGCCCTTGAGCACTTTTTTTTTTTTTTTTACTTGTTATCTCTTTTTTATCATTCTGAATGTGTTCATGCGGGGTTCTGGGAGAGACACCAGCTGACAGAAACACTCATTCTGAGTGATTGTGTGTTTGCGTTTGTGTGAGTTCGTGTGAGTGTAAGCAGACATATTAATGTGATATAAGTTTGGAAATTTGTGTTACAAGTTTTCTATATACTGTATAAAGTTGCAGTAATAATCAGATAGAAGTCTGGATAGCAGTGATCAGACTGAAGCTCAAGGTCAGCTTCTTCTTTGTCTCCTTCCTCTTTCTCTCACTTTCTTTTCTCTTTGTCCTTATAGAAACAGCACTGTGTTGAACTCCAAGGTGATCTCTGTGACGATCAAGCCCAACCCCATTTCTCTCTCTGCCCCAGTGGAGATTGAATTCGCACACCTTTACAACGTAAGCCTTTCTGACCTCTGAACTCAATCAGATGAAATATACACAGAATAAAAGAAAGAAATAATGATTGAACAAGTTTGTCTTTTGAAACTCTTTATTGGTGGTACATCAACATTAACAACACCAATAATAATAATAATAATAATCATAATCATCATCATAATTATTATTATTATAATAATCATTTCATGCACAAACACAACCTAAAGAAAGGAAAATTTTGTTATTTGGATTACGTTACCCTGAAGGTGAGAGCTAAAAAACTCAGAAACAAAAAACTTTAAATATTTTTGCATATGAATTTGTATAAGTCTCAGAAGCAGGCCTTCCTACTGTCTCTTTCTCTTTGTTTTTGATTAGTGATTGCTGCACTAATCACATAATTTAATCACAAAATGCTGCAATTTGTTACATGTAATATATACATAGTAAGGAATGTATGTAGAGTTTGTCAATAATTTAAGTATTTGTTTATTTGTTTAAATCATTTTAAGTCGATTCATTTTCTCATTCATACATGTTGTTAGTATATGTACATAGTATACATAGTATAATAGTCTCGTATCGCAGTTTAATTAAATCGCAATTGCAATATGTGCACTAATCGCCTAGTGATTTCTTGATCAGCCCTAATTTTACCAAACAATAATTTTTGTATTTAAATGTAACTGTAAAATGTAAGTCGTTTGTTTATTACACCTTTTAAATGCCAAAATGTGTGCCTAAGTCAAACAAATCATAGTTACACAAATTTATTCAGGAGTTAGTTTCAGTTTACAAATAATAAGAATCATATTTCTATATTTCCTTTAAGTGCACTGGGACGTTTCACTGGTTTTATCGCTCCACTTGTCTGTGTTCACTACAAAAAATTCCTCTTCCTATTTCAAAATGGTTACTACAATAGTGTTAGCGATGAATATAACTTTTTTGGCTCAAAAATATGAAAATTGGTCAAAGGAAGGCGCAAACCAGAAGTGCTTTAGAGCGAAATATACAAATCTTTGCGAAGTAGTTAGTCTACCACTAACGTGCTATGAAGTTAGTGCGTCTTATTATGCCTGAAATGCGTATGGGTTATTGTGTCTGAAATGGCACTTACTCTACAATCATTTCTTGTTTATTGAACTGTTATATAAAAGCAAGATGATTTTCACCCTGAAGGCACACACATCATGCTGATATTCAGTATAATTAAACCCTTGCTCATGGGATATTGCTTATATATACCACCCACTACTATTGACAGTCTACCTGGAACAGATTTATAATCTGCTTCCAATATTTATGTTTTTGCATCATGGGCAAGGTAGGTGATTTCAAGAATAAGAAGCACACAGAACTAGAAAAAGGACTTCTTTCTGTGGTTCAGTGACACAAGGTAATAGCTGTCTCTCTTTTGTTCACACAGGGCACGACCAACCAAACGTGCATTTCCTGGGATGAGAGTGACAGGTAAGCGGCTTGCTCTCATTGATCCGATCTCACAAACCCTTATTTTCTCTCTTTGCCCTGTCTGCTGTGAGAGACTAGCACTCAAATGGTAGTCAAGAGAGAGTGATTTTAAGAGGCTTGTCTTAGAGGATACTGAAGTGTCATAGTGGAAAAGTTCACTTGGCATTGCTTCTGTACTGCTAGCGGTCAGACAGAGAACACAATCTGTTGCACTCACTGTCGTCCGTCTGCCACACTAACACAAGCAATCAGAATTAGGAGAGGATGTCTATCACATATAGAAAATAGGGCCGGATAGAGAAAGTGGGACAAAAGAAAAAAAAACTGAAACAGTGACAGAGTGAGTGTAAGCAAGAAGGACAACGTAAATCAAGGTGAGAAATGGTAGTATCATTCAGCGTAATCCTGTGGCCTGTGTAGAGCCTGTCTCAGACCAGCTTTCACTTCATGCCCTATACTTTCATCACTGTGCTTTCTTTTTTTTTTATCTTTTGATTGAAACAGAAAGAGTGCATATATTGCATTGGCTAGAACATTTGCATTTAAATGGGTAAAGTGCACAAAACCTACAAGTAAAATGCTTTCCGCATTGTTTCCAAATGAGTGAAGTGAGACAGCGCAGAGTGACGAGACAGAGAAGGACGAGAGAAAGAGTAAGGGGGACTAGGGAAGTCACAATGTGATGAAAATACTAAAATGCAATCAAGGTGTATATTGAAGAGAAGGCCAGTGGGGGGTAGGAAGTGGGTTTGGTGCAAAATTAAACATTAACTTGGACAGCTGCTATGATTAATGAGTTAATATTTGGAAAAGAAATTGCAATGTGAAGAGGCACCCTTGTCACTGCGTGTTTTCTTGATAAAAGCTCGAAGGCATGTGGTCCTTGTGGTGCCTCACACTCTTCAATCTGCACAATCAATATGCCTGACTGCTACCAAGACATCCACTTGCACATACATTATACAACACACATTTACACATCCTTAATGTCTAATGTCCAAGCTAAAAAAAAAATCATCAGGGATTTATGATCCCAGCAGGAATGTTTGGTTGTCAGAATGTTGTGGCAATGTACTTTACCCAGGTAGTTAGAATTACTTTGATGAATTATCATATTATTGACTGGATGACTTTGGGATAGCTAAGTGCCTGAACAAACAACTCCAACATAATGTGGCAAATAAGACCTTAAAACAATATTTGTTTATGACATTTTTTTTTTTATCTCCCAACTGAAATATCCATGAAATGTCAGGGCTAGTAAATACGCATGGATTGTTCTGTCAAACAACAAGTGCCACATTATAACTCATCCTAAGTTGTAATATCTAAGTCAAAAAATAATAGACAACTGCAAATTACAAAACGTTTTAAATCGGGAGGCAGTAAAAAAGGAAAAAGAAAAACATGCGCCTAATGTCTGAGATGCATTTTGTGAAGCTTGGACACTATATTACACTACAGAGGTATAGCTCTATGGGATCTTGCAGTGTAATTTTCCCTGCATGGTTGCAACATTCCAAAGTCATGACCATATCATTCATCATTGAAATGTGTTATTTAAAACCCTTCCAAATGGATAATACTTTGTTGTTATTCCTAGCTATGGTTTTGCTGTATTTGGGACCTCTGATTTTCTCCCTAATGTAGTCATGTCTGATTCCTCCCTGTCACTAGGGGGCTCCCACATTAAGGCTACTACGACCTCTCAGTCGAAAGGGCCGAAGACTATCAGGTGTTTCCTCCAAACCATGTGATGCCAACTGACCACATCTTTTCAAACTGCTCGCTCACGCACAGTTGGGGGCGGCGTAACACACTCGGATGACAGCGTTATCCACTCCTTCCGCTTGCGTGAGCTCACGGGCGCCCGTGATTGGCCGTAGAGCCGTAATTAATGTGAGAGCACTAAGTGCTCCCCATCCCAGCCCGCTGAGAGAGCATGGCCAATTAGCTTTCTCTAGGCCCTCGGCTGCAAGAGGCTACAGCATCACCCGGGGCCCTGTAATATTTTCAAGAGAAAATTAAACTGAGAGATAATGCTATATACGGGGCAGACCAAGAACTAGATGGAGAGATTATATCTCCACACTGGCCTGGGAACGCTTCAGGATTCCCCAGTCAGAGTTAGCTGATGTGGCTGGGGAAAGGGAAGTTTGGGGTTCCCTGCTTGAACTACTACCCCGCCACCCGATTTTGGATAAGCGGTTGAAGATGGATGGATGGATGGATAATGCTATAAAATCCATAGACATTAAGCGCTTTGTGTACAAGAGGCATGATATAAACTTAGTAGATTGAAACTAGTCCTGGTTTAAACGTAAGAGAGCACAGATACATATGTCCAGTAGTTGCGAGTTGTGTGAAAGGACATTACTTGATGAAATATTGCTATTCATTGTTTTTGCACTGTTGTTTTGGGATGATTCATTCAAAATGATCCCAATGTCATGGAATAAGTTTGAAGAACAATGTTGTCCCACTGTTGTTGTTTTTTTGGTGGCATAACCTAATTACAATTATACGAAAATGTCATCCACCATTAATGTTCCTGCTTGGATCATTTTCTACCATAAATACGCAAATGTGGTTTCCCTTTTTTCTTTTGCCTACTGGATTACTTTACAATAATACTTATGTAAAGTAATAAGTATTATTTGAGTAGTATTATTAAAGTACACAAGCTGTAAATAGCTGAAAGTGGGGGATAGTCAGTGTGGTGACATTATGCCCTCCGAGGCCAGCCAGGAGATACTAGCTCCATTCACACAGCCAATTCAATGTGGGAATATTGCACCATTGTTGCGCCTCGGCATTCTGTATGAAAGGACAAGCGGAATTATTCTTGGATCGCGTTATATATATTTAAGTGTTTCTAAGTACAGTTAACAGCACTGAGCTCATTCTAGCATTCAGAGATGCAGAAAGATGTATAAATAACCTTATGTTCGGTTACATGTATTCAGCTCCATCTTTGACTGGTAAGGTTACCAAAGCGCTGAAATAGAAACCAATCCTAGAGTGTGTAGACAGGACATAAATGTACATCAGTTACAGTAGGTCCGTGTTCAGTGAGAAATGGAAGTGAACTGGGGTGGCAGCGAGCTCCGACCAGAGTGCCTTTTTGTTAAATGATAAAAAAAAAAGGGCAGGGATCATACCGAACACTCAGATCACCCAAGCTTGTTGTTTTGAAAGCAATATGTTTGGGATTTCCGACATATGTGGTACACAACACACCAAAAACAGGGGGGCAG
Source organism: Clarias batrachus (assembly GCA_003987875.1). NCBI lineage: Eukaryota > Metazoa > Chordata > Actinopteri > Siluriformes > Clariidae > Clarias > Clarias batrachus. Next base: position 87,872 of record QMIH01001443.1, read on the forward strand.
TGGTGGCTTAGTGTGTTAAGGCTCTGAGTTACGGATCGGAAGATCGGTGGTTCGAGCCCCAGCTGCGCCAGGTTGCTGCTGTTGGGCCCTTGAGCAAGGCCCTTAACCCTGTCTGCTCCAGGGGCGCCGTAAAAATGGCTGACCTGGCCTACTAACAAGAAGGGATATGCGAAGAATAAAGAATTTCACTGTGCAGTAATGTATGTGTGACCAATAAAGGCTGACTTGACTTGACACCACAGGCATTCTAGCAGCAGAAAACCATGAACTGCCTTAAAACACAAACACTGAGACGACTAAGTGTAACACCAAACTAGCCCATAACTTTGTAAATTATTAAAAGCAAGGAAAAGGGAAACTTGAGAGGCTCTTATTATCGCTTTTATGTCACGATTTCTGTGAGAAAAAGACTACTGTCTCTCTGGCCTGGCGTCAGGTGTGTACTGGAGGGTGGAGCTCATGTGGTGAACATTCTGTTGCAGCAGGAGAGCCAGTCGGGTGTGAAAACCCTACTCACCGAATGAACAGAGCCGTGGTGGTGTTCCTAATACAACTAAAACTTGTTAATAAGTTTGATTCAAAATGGAATATTGGTGACGCCAGCCCTGGTACAAGCTTCCCTTCTTTTAGCCTCTGCAGCACAAATTGTAATTTCTAAATTATTAAATTTCTAAATTATTAAATTATTATTGTTATTTTTTTGGTCAAGGTTTGTTGACAATGATCGAGTTGGACCCGTTCATGAAGTTAGCCAGCCCCATGAAAATGATTCCACTCGATTGCAAGACCTTTGAGAATTTTGTCTCATGTTTTTGTAGACAAGATTTTTTCTAAATGTTTCAGAACATTCAGGACAATGTGATTTATAAGTTTCAATGTTTTCATGTGGACAGTAATTACACCATCTTTGCTGCCACAGAATGCCTTATCTGTGTGGATATTGGACACAAAAAGTTTGTCTTTGTACCTAGGGAGTGTAGTACTGTGTAGCTAGGGAGTTCAGAGAGTGACTCAGCCACTTTGCAGGAGCAGCACCTGGGTGGCAGAGCCTGGAGTGAGTGATGCACAGGGCAGTGATACATTGAAGCCAGAGAAACACTCTTTCTCCTTGACCAACACTAATGCTAACAGTTGTGCCAACATGGATATTACTGCAATCAACATCACAGTAATTGGACATGGTGTAAGTACTAAACCTGACATAGATGTTAGGGTTAGTAATGGCCCCAGCCTCAATGCCTGCACTGACCTTGTAAAACAGCAGCAGCAATAGCGGAAGAAACCACAAAGCCGAGATTATAGACTATAAAGTAGAGCAGGATATACAGTACAGAGGAAGGGGAGATGGACAAGTTAATGGAATATTCCAGACAGCCAAAATCAAGGCACATGAAGGTTTAGATTAAGAAAATAAATTTCACCTGCAAGAATGGAGATCACATGAATGGAACTGTGGAATTTGAATTTTCATACAGACATATGGATTCTAATAAAATTAGTAATGAATGGATTTTTGTGCTTTTGAGGAGGGCGTAGGTGTGAGGACTGATGGTGTTTTTTTTTTTAAATATGTAAATATGCTAAAATCATGCTGTAAGGACATCTTAAAATGTTAAAGGTTGTATACTGTATGACAGAATTATATGAAACCACCAGGAAATAAAATGAGTGGGGAATTAAAGAAATGTCAGACCTCCATATGCCATAAGAGTAGTTTACGTAATAATTCAAACCAATTTTTGCTTCTTTATAACATCATATGTAATTTGCATATTTTCATAGAGGAGAGAAGTTTAAATGCTTTGCCTGTTCTGCTGTCACTTTGAGGCTTGCCGCTTTCACTGAAATCACGTCTCCATGTTGTGCACATACAAAGAAAAGCAATGGTCACCTGCTGCTTTGTTGTTGCTAGTGTGAACGTACACACACACACACACACACACACACACACACACACACACACACACACACACACACACACACACACAAACACACACACACACACACACACACACACATACACTCATGCACATTTATACACAGTACACGTCACAGCGCTGTCGGCCCAGTGATCCAAAAATCCAGTGGTGCTGTGCTGAGTGTAAATGTCTGTGTGGTCGACAGAGTTAATTGCATCATCCACACAGACTCCGCTAGGGGTAATAATATATTGGATTTCAGAGAAAATGCTGTTAACATTGAGCCCTCCCCTGGAGCTAAAGGCATGACCCTTATTGCCATTCCATTTGCCCCAGGCTGTTCTCTAAGCCCCACTGCACCATGGGTAATGTGGACTCGGGTTATTTGCACTTACTACATGTAACCCTGTTTGAAGCTATGTGGCATCTCAGAGTCTCAGCTGTCCATACATGGAATTATAGTTTTGAGTTGTTACACTCTGTCGTGAGGCATGTTTTCCTTTTCATTTTTCATGACTCTGCTTGTCCCTTTTTACCATAGCCAATTCCCATCTGCTAGATAAGTTATCTGTATTGCACCACCCACCTGAGATAATAAAAAAAGTATCATCATTGTAGGCAGGTGATCAATCTAATGCATATTTTTACCATGATAAAGCAGCTGAACTTTTTTAAAAGAAAAGCCTTAATTGAACTATCTTCAAATGGCTACTGTGGGGCTTTACAACTAGAGTAAAATAAATGATTTCCCTTCCACCCATAAAGCAGCAAAGGCATTTTTTTTTAATAAATACTTTTTTATTTTTAGCTTATTAATTTCGCTTCACATCAAGATGATCATCTTCAAATATATGCATAATTTAGGTCTGGAATAAGTGGATGTGAAACCACTGCTATAAGAAACATTACACTGGATTATGATTCAGGAAAGAACCTCCAAAGCTGTTGCTTTCAATCTGTCACAAATGCCTAAAGCTAAATAATGAAAGAACCTGGCTCACTAAGTTGGTGCTAATTTTGCTTGGCAAAAACACTAACCAGGCCAAGCATACTAAGGTGAGCCACCAGTGTTAGTTTTTATCCAAAACATAATCTAAGTGGACAAGCCCCCAGTCACCATTTAGTTATCAATTTCTGATGTAGAAATAATTGCGACAGCATAACTAATGAATATAAGCTATAACCATAGTCATAGCACTGGGGGGACCAAATCAGACACAAACACCCCCACCAATTTTTACAATAATGTCTAACAGTCTATTATATTACGCTCTGTTTTTTTCCCCTCTTCTTTTAACTTCCCATTATTAATTTTTGACCATCAGTATTTCCTTTGTTTCTCCCTGACCTCCATGCCACCTGCTCTCCCTGCCCTGTGCCTTGTCGGGCTCTCTCTCTCCATCTCCTGCCCCCTCTTCCTCTGTACTCTGAATGCACAAAAGTGAAAGAGCTTAATATTATCAGTAAACTAGTAGTGTTTTTTGCCATAATGTTTAGACATGGCTTGCTATTATATGACTGTAATAATATGGCTTGCACATCTTTCAGACAAAAAACTAATAATTATTACTATTAATAATAATTGTAATAACTATTATTACACTTGCTGCAATAATATTAATATTAATAACTATTTATCATAAGAAAGGTCTGCTACGCAGTATACTATTTAAATGCATGAACCTTAAATGAAATTTACAGTCTACATAAATTGCAGCCCAACATAAATAATTAACACTTAGGCTTCATATGGATTTTCTGACAAAAACAACATAATACAGACATTAATGTTAGTTGTGCCCATGTGCACCTTTGATAGTCGTGGGGTGAATATGTGGATAATTAACTTTCCAGCAAAGGTGAGCAAAGTACACAAATCTTGTACTTGAGTAAAAGTAGAGATTCTCTAGGGCAAATGTTACTGAAATAAAATAGAAGTCCTTAATTTACTTGTCTACTTGAGTACTTACCTTCACATTTACTTAAGTATCAAAAGTACAGGGCTTGTATTATCCCACAGTAGCTTATATTCCCACTTTAAATACCATACACCACTTTCGATTGGTAACACAAAGCCATGTAAATTAAAAGAACAGATATTCCCTGTACTTTTGAGTGGAGTAAATGTAAAAGGGTACCCTTTAATAAAACTACTGAGGTAAAGTACTGATACATAAAATATGCAGTTAAGTACAGTAATGAAGTAAATGTACTCAGTTATCTCCCAAATCTGCTTTCAAAGTTAATTAGTCGCTATGATAGCAAACAAATGTTTTTTTGGTGAAAACTAGTGCTAATAATTAAAACATCCCTAATGTTAGTCACTTGGACAAACAGCACAGGGAATTGCAATACACCATACCACTTGGTACCAGTGGTAGTAATAACATTTTTAATTACAAATTTAACAAAAAGCATTATTCATATTTTTATAAATAGTATTTAATACAGTTATATAATACAATAATAAAATTATATAATACAATACTACTACTACTACATTTAACTTAATTCTGGTTACATTTACTAATGATTATTTCAGGGAGTTCTAGGTTGTTGTGTGTTGTGCTATAATAGAAACGTGTCAGAATATACGGTGCATCACAACTTGTAGTGTTTGGAGCTGTATGGCACCAGTCAGTGTTCCTATGTCATCCCTGTTCACTATTGAAAGCATAACTGGACTATTGATCAATGGAAGAAGATGGCCTGATGTAATGAATCATGTTGTCTCATACATCATGTGGAAGGCCAGGTGTGTATTGCTTGGTAAAGTAAGAAATTACACCAGAATACACTATGGACAAGACAAGCCAGCAGAGACATGTGTTCCCCCTGGGCAGTGTTTTGCTGGGACAACTTGGGTTCTAACATTCAAGTGTATTTTACTTGGTGACATGTACCACCTGGTTAGAGAAACTTGACAAAGATTTCGGAGTGTTAACTTGGGATCTTACTCGGATCACTTATCCGTGGCATGTACTAAACAAACAAGTCCGATCCATGGAGTCCCATCTTGCAACAGGACATAAAGAATCTGCTGCATGCATCGCAGTGTTCTAGTGACAGAAATTATTTTAATCATCAGTGTATATACTGTACTTTGAGTAAATCTCCCTGATTATACTGAAGTACACTTTTATGTGGAAATTTAACGTAGATCTATGCATAATTAGCCATTCCATGTCTAAAACTTTGGATTTCCCCTGAGCTGTATAGATCTTCAACTTAAAATTGATGAAGAACTTATACAATCACTTCCACCATGCATTGGTTTCATTATTATTGCAAGTCAATTTTTTGTCCATAGTTTACACATATAAAAAGCACTTTCCTTATGTTCATCATTCCAACAGCTAACCTGTCCTTACAGAAATACAGACGATCATCACACCGTTCGTCCATTCTCTCTCTCTCTCTCTCTCTCTCTCTTTTATTTTTTTCTCTTTTGTTCTCCGACTCGGCAGTGCTGAAGAGCTCTGAGGGTTTTTGATTTTGTCCTCTTTGTGTGATTGAGCTGATTGCCGCTCTCTTTCCTCTGTGTGTGTGTGTGTGTGTGTGTGCGTGCGTGCGTGTGTGTGTGTGTCTCCTTGGTCTTCGGTTCAGCTCGTCGCCGCTGGGCTCGTGGTCGGCGCGCGCCTGCAGAGCTGTGCCCGTGCACGCCTTCAGGACCAAGTGCGTGTGCGAGCGCCTCTCCGCCTTCGCCATTTTGGCCCGCCTGAGTCCCGACGCGGTAAGTGCATCTCCTCTTCTCGTCTCTTCGACACCGCAGGACGCGTTTGTGTGAATGTGTCAGTTGTTCTTTTGGCTGTTTTAGGCGCCCTCGTTACGTATCCACACATTCCTGTCACAGCTCTCCCACCCCTTTACCCCCCTCCTCCCCCCTCTCCATTAAGCGCACTCACCAGCTCCAGACAGACATTTTTTTTTTTTTTTTGTCGTGTTTCTCTAACATGTAGCCGCATAAAATAATAACGTATTAAACAACACTTCTTTAGGAAACCGTCGGTGCACTCGAATATAGATTTGAGCGTAGCCATTGTCTAAGGACGTCTATAGTTAGAGAAAATTAGCTAATGCAAATGACTAGTCTCAGTGAATTAAGGGGACATCTTATGGTCAGAAGGGTTTGATGTGCATACATTAGGTGATGGATAGAAAATGTCTATAGTATATTCCAGTTCAATGCTACAACGTTCCAACTGCATTATGTTTCCTAACGTGTACATACTGTACTCACAGCTGAATATTGATTGTAAGGCAGTGGACGTCTACATTTATTTTTCTTGCATGCCTACACTTGCTTGTTTTTCATCCATGACTGAAGAACCCATTAGTTATTATTTCCTCCATTTTAGTAAAACAGTGGTTTACAATAAATGTACATCCAGATGTGGCCTTTGATAGGCGGTTCTACATAAACATCCAGTGCGTTAACCTTAAAATCAGGGCTTTTTTTATTATTTAAAAGCATCAGATGTACATGCAGTTTGATAAGAAGTGGATTTTTCATTCAATGTGATTAGTTATTATTAGACTGGAAACTGCCTCTAACGCAGTTTGTTCACCAGTTGCCCTGGTAACAGCCTGGGCCGCCAAGGCTCTTAAAGCTATACAAGGCACAGTAATGTTGCCTTTATGCCGCTTGGCCCACTTAGCCGTTAGGCCACACAGCCATGATTGGTAGAAAGACACACACGAAAACCTTCCCTCGTACTTCATGAACCAGAGAATAGTATGTATGTATTTTTATTTAATTATTTATTTATCTTTTGGACAGAATAAAAAGATTTCTGTCAAAACAGCAACGCTTTAGTCTGCATTACTATGGAAGCGCTAGTCATTTCATTCTGCATGCTGCCTCAACTAGGTTTTACTGCATCAGTCAGGGGTTTGGACTGAATTCAGTCTGCAGTTCTTCAGCATAAGGTACAGTATGTCTACACTAGACAGTATTATTATTATTATATCATGAATGATATTTTAACAGGTTCAATGTCTCTGGTGAAGACATCCACACTATAAACACACAAAAACAAGCAATGATCTTGTCTACACATGTTTCACAATCAAGTTCTAATGTCTCTAGCGTGTCCCTAAGCATACATTTATAATGCGTAAAAGCAAGCATAAATTGGGTTGTGTATTGAATTCATTCTTTTTAAATCTATGTTGGTGCTAATCTATGTTTATGCTCAATTGGACAAGTGTTTGTTTTTACTTTTGCATCGTACATTTAGATTCCGTCCTCTGTTACAATGTATGTGTGTATTAAACTTCATGTTTAAAGCGTGTCCAGTCTTGGAACAGACTCATTGCCCTCTGTAGGCATATTGGCCTACCTGGGCAGATGGCAGCAGACTCGTGGAGGGTGGCACTTATCTTGTTACATTCCTCATGGTGGAGCATATTGGGCCGTTTTGATCAGTCATGCCACGTGCCAGCAAAGGAGCATGTCCTCCTTCCCTGTCCTCTCTCCTTTCTGGCTCTCTATCCTGCCCCCCACCACTGCACTGCTAATTATTCCTGCCACTACACTAACCACCTCCTGAATGCTCTAAATGATGGACCCTCTGCTGCAACTAACCTCCTACAGCTTCAGAATGAAAATGAGCCAGAGGAAATGGCCCATAGACTGTCTTAATTCATGTCTTTCTTATGTCTATCTGATCCTACTCCCTTCTTGTGTGTGTGATGTGAAAATTATAGAGAAAAATCAGACATGCAGACAGTGTAGTCAGTTACTGTAGATACTATGCAACCAATGGCACTCTTGTGTGTGATTGCTTTTTTTTTTTTTTTTTTGAGATTGAGTAATTGAGTTTAATAAGTTATTTCACCCCGTAGCCTAGACTTCATAATTGCAGCTACAGGGGTGGATAAATGAAAAACCCATTAGCAAGCCCACTGGATAAATGTGCTTGATCATTGCTGTGTTTTGGGAAGTGATTGTATAGCCATAGTCCTTATCCCCTCCTGATGAAATTTTTAATAAAGCACATCATATTTGCACTTTCAGCAAAAAGCACCAAGGTGCTTTCTTCTGTCATTGCATGTCAAGTAACAGATATTATTCAAATCTGACTAGACACTTTTTTTTTTTTAATGTCAATTGTAAAGTAGAATGTAGCTTTGTTGTGCTTTGTTGTGCTTTATTTTTGTTTCGTCAGTGTCTGTTGTCTAGTGCAGCATCGATCCTAAGTGCAGTATGGTTAAACATACTAGATATATGAATATTATATATATTTTACAAACTAGAAATGTAGAATTGTTTTTTTCTCTGACTTTTGAACCTAATTCCTCTAGACAACATTGAATAAAAACTAGATGCCAAGAAAAAAAAATATGCCGGTTCCCAGACTGGTGATTTTACCCAAAACTTTGTCACTTGAGGGTTTGCAGAAAGGGACTGGTTGCGTTTGAGAATGCTTGAAATAAAATGTACCATTGTAATGTCATGTATGTTTTTTTCCCCAATAAGATAAAAAAAATCATATAGAAGTAGAGTAGTCAAAACAACCATAATGTTCACGTCTTTGTATTGTTGCTTTATATTAAAGAATTTGCGATTGAGTTTCAAAAGATCATTGATTATTAAGGGGTCTGAGTCATCAAATGTTCTTGCCCATATTATTACAAGTGCTGTACTAATTAATTAACTGACAGCTTATGATTTCTTCCAGTCTAAATGCATTGATCCTCTAAAATGATCGATGCAGCTGTATTGAGTTGCCTAAAGGAATTGTAAATTAGTTTGCATTGCTGTACCCATCTGGCCAGTATTTCTCCAAACATTTTTGTTATAGTTTTTTTATTGTTTCTTATTGTAAACATTATTGTTGTTGTTCTTTTCCTATTTTTACAAGGTAAACTAGTGTTAAAATAGAGTGCGGTTTAGGATTCATGAATGACTGAATTAAATGAAAGTGTACAGTGCTGTGCAAAAATCTACAGCACTTTCATTTCTTCATATTTTGTTTCCCAACAGCTAGACTTGAGTAATAGGCCCTCTTGCTTTCTGGAGGACTTTATCTCTCATTTTCAGCCTAGGCTGGCATAAGACTTTTGCACATATATGTAGCTTAACATTCCATTCCAAAAACTTATACTTATGTACTCACCCCAAGCAATATCTGTGCGTTCACAAACTTATGTAATCAGACAATCATGTACAGTAGCAGCAGCACAGTGTGTTATGTACATGCAGGTCAAGAGTTCAGTAAACATTCATGTAAAACATAAGAATGAGCAAAAGTGTGATCCTAGTGACTTTCACAGTACTGTAGCATGTTTGTTTGTGCCAGACAGGCTGCTTTGTGTGATTCAGAAACTGCTGATCTCCTGGGATTTTTAATCACAGCGGTCTCTAGAGTTTGCACAGAATTGTGTGAAAAACAAACAACAACAACAACAATAAAACAGCCAATGAGTGGCAGTTCTGTGCATGGAAATGCCTTATTGATGAGAGAAGTCAGAGAAAACTGGTTCAAACTAACAGAAATCCTACAGTAACTTATACTGTATATATAGTGCACTTAGAAAGTTTCTCCACAGTGGCCACATACAGTAGAATAGTAGTAGTGTGTTGCCGCACTCTTGTTTGGTGCCACTGATCTGTTGAACGGATCCGAGGAGTTCTTTGCTTAACGTCAGCAGTGCATTTTTGTTTGAAAATGTTAACCATATTTTTCTAGTGTCGCACGTTTTTAAAACTGACGATGAATACACGGATTTAGTTCATGGAAAATTTAAGTAGCTTTTCCAGAGACAAAAATACAACATCATGATACTGTGTGAGATTTAATAAATAAATACATGAGTAAAAATAATAATGAGTTTAGTTAAATAAATAATTTCTCATAACTTTTTTTAATCGCTCGTTATAACAACAAATTACAACCATGATGAACAAGAACAGGTACAGAACATAAAATCTTGTGATTGGGCTAGAACAGAGACTACATTGGGATGAGGAATTTAAAGCGACACAGTGTGCACACCATCTGTTTTCTTTGTCATTTTAAAGTTAATTTAAAACTACAGTGTGTATTGTTATTGAGGAAACACAAGAATCTGTGCTGTTATAGACACTTCATCAACATCCTCTGACCAATTACAGTTGAACAATAAACAGCACTGTGCTATAACTTACAATAACAATTTTCGGAAACAAAACCACCAGAGTCCAAAGGAGAGTTCTAATGGCCTATTTATGCAAAATAAAATTTGCATTATTTTGCTTGTGGTGGAGCAAATAGTTTCCACCTATTCCAGCTTGTGTGTTTCACGCTAGGAAGTCTCCAGTGCATAGATCACACTGCCGAACAATATAGTCTTAATTCCCTAACAAAAATATCATCTCAAAATGCAAAGCTACAAAAAAGTAAACAGTCCTTCTATTTAGGGAAGTGAAACATGTTCCCGATACAAGACAGTTATTTTGATCAACTGAAGCGTATAATTAGAGATGTGCTGAGGTGGAATTTGCTGTCGTTTTTCAGTTGGCATGGCACAGAATGATCCTTGTCCGTTATAAACATTGTGTTGATTCCACGTCACTGTGGGTTTTGCAATCTTTAGGATTCTTTGAGACGATCTATCATTCATATAGCAATGTGTCAGATTGGTGCTTACAAACAAGTAGGATTGCAGTGCTTTGGGAATTTTGCAATTCCCAAATAATATATCCCAAATAAGTATAATATTAGAATTATACTTTTGGTAAGTAGTTAAAACTTCATGCAAATATCCATTAGATATGTGTCAATGTTCCTAAAGTTTGTCAGCATTAGATAGGCATGACTCAAATAATACAGATTTTCTTATAGACTTCAAATCTCTGGCAAGCCGTTTTAGACAGTTCCATATGTATCATATATTTCTATATATTACATGATGTGTAACTGCATTTTTTCAGTGTAACGAGAAGAACTCGCTGCAATGTTGATTAATCTGAAGGATTTAATTAACTTCGTTCTGCTTGGCCATTAGACCTGGAGATGAGACAGACTATAAACTTAGCTAATTATTTGTGTGTGTGTGTGTGTGAGAGAGAGAGAGAGAGCGAGAGAGTGATTTGCAGAGCCCTGAAGTGTCCTGTCCTTCATGTGACATGTCTGAGTGCACATACTGTGACATGACCATGTCCACAGTCCCTTCTTGAAAGCACACCTATGACACAGAGTAGCACTTTGTCCTGCCATGACTTCATCTGTTGAGTTTTTGTCAACGTCTGTTCAGTTTTAGAACATCTGCTTATTTTGTTTGCTATACATTTCAACCCATGTTTACTTATTTTTGTCTGTTTCAGAGCAGTTTTTTATAGTCTGTTTTCTCACAATTTGCCATTGCACCCTTCCAATCCCCCTGCTAGCTCTCTCCTACCAAATACAGATAATATCCTTTAATGGTGAAGGCTAGCACATGCTTCCTCCTTCGAACTGCTGCTCATGATGCTATGTCACAGTGACGGCGAACACATTATGAGAAAAGCACAAACTGTTCTCCTCAGGATACATGACCTCAAATAATTTGCCAGTGTCTCTCTGATTGACAGGGAAAAAAAGAAATGCCATCCTTTCTCTCTTGGGCTCCTAGGCATGGATTGCTGCGATATAAATTTCAATATTTCTAAAGATTTATTATTCAAATATATCGAAGAACTGAAATCACAGTCATGTGATTTGTCCACTTCCATTGTGTTATCTGAAGAAAAACACCCTCTTGTTCTAAATGAGCATATATTGTCTCATAAGAGTTTTCACAGTTATTTCACATCACTTTTTCTCAGTTTTCAACAAGGAATAGAAGCACACAAACAGATACTCTGACATAATTGGACACACACACACACACAGCCACTCAGTACACACTGTAGCTCGTGTTGAACGCACAAACAGCCACCTTTAGTCGAGTTAATGCTGCATCCACCACTGCAGTGGCCGCTGTTTCTCAACTCCATCACCATGGAAACTGGAGCATCGGCTGCACCAGCATGGAAATGGCGAGATTCGTTTCACAAGGATGATGGTGGCAGTCTGCTTGCTGAATTTTACTTGCATATCAGTGTTGCAGGCATTTGCAGCAGGATTGTATGCGAAGACTGCCGTGACGGTTTTGCATTTTGGCTCTGGTGTGTATGTGTGTGTGTGTGAATGAGTGTGCATGTGTGTGTGTGTGGCCCTTCAGCAAGCAGATCCTTATTGAGTCACCTTGAGTTGACCTTGCTCCTAAGCCAGTGCTTCGTGGGCAACTAATCTCACTGCAGATATCTGAAGAGGAGAAGAAGACAAACCTGATGCTATTCAAGCACTCCATTCGCTTTAACACAACCGTCTTTTTTTCTCACTGACAGAGCATGGATCCCTCCAAGAGCCAGCTTCCGTCTGTGACGCTGATTGTGGGCTGTGGGGTCTCCTCGCTCACACTCTTGCTCCTCATCATCATCTACGTCTCTGTGTGGAGGTACGCAGCAGTCTGCTCTTATTTAAAGCAGAAAGCAAATGAAAATGATGTGTGTGTGTGTGTATGTATATATTCATATAAAATATGCATGCTTGTATATGTATCACCATGTTCCCATGTCTCACAAAGGAACAGGCGAAAAGATGGAGAAGGATGATAGAGCACACATATTTCCATATTGGCCTGATGTTTAGCTAACCTTTCCAATCAATCGGTTTTTGACTCTTTAATTCTGTTTAAAATGTTTAAAGATTTAAGAGAATATATTGCAGAATTTAAGGTATATTATATGATAATTGTTTTAACACTGCTCTTCATTGAACTATGACACTTGACAAGGGGTGTGAAGTTTGCACAGAGGTTGAGAGGAGGGATGTTCAACAGCAAGCCTGTTGGCCAAACATACTATTAACGTATTCATGAGGAAAAATGATCAACTTATGAAAATTATGAACCGATGAAGAACTTTTCTCCGAAATGTGCCATTTGTCTGGAAACTGCATTATGCTACAAGTTTGCTACAGCTATATATTTAAACTAGACCGCAATTACACCATACATTCTTTTTCAGGTTTCTATGTGATAGATAGCCCACCTGGCAGGGAAGTTAAATAGCCCTGACTTATTCATCAAAGTCAAATATACCTAATTAACAGCTCCAGTCAACCAAAGAACAATCAAACAGCTCATACAAAACATGCTGAGAGCAAACGGACCAATTTCAGATTTCTGCTGAGCGTGCTGGTGAATCATAGGCATTCACACAGTTTGACAAATGCGCAGTCCGTTGTACAGCCATATTTTTAACAATGATATTAAAAACCATTCTTCATCCATATATTTGAAGCAGTATTGTTTTATCACTGTATGCTATGTTGTGCCTGATAGATAATTGCAGGGCTCTAGAGCATGCAGCATCTGAAATAATTATGTCTAAACACTTTAATGTGAGCTTTGGGCATTGTTTGTGAGTCCACATGATTATGTCAGTGTACTAATGTGCATGCAGTAAAAATGCCTTGCATTTATACTCGGTTTACACACGTGCTTAAGCAGACTTTTTGTTGTTTTTTTGATGGCCCAAGTCAGAATGTTAGGATTAGGATTTTTAACAGATGATTTAAGTGGAATCCCTTGCATTTAAAGCTTAAAATGGGAAAGAAGAAATTGTAGACTGATGAAGAATTTTTTTTTATGTTTAATCATACACTACTAAAACACCTTTTTGACAGACCTTGCCTTGGCCACTCAAAGTGTCAAGTAGAGCATATGTCTTACGTCTGAGGCACAGCTTCTATGTTAACTCCTTAATACAGAAATCTAAACTTGGATGTTTATGAATGTCATCATGATATCTGCTGCCTGGATGAGTCATTGTGTGGAGGCTGCAGATTTCCTTAAGCAGAGCTCTCTCTTTCCTGAAGGTACATCCGCTCGGAACGCTCCGTCATTCTTATCAACTTCTGCTTGTCCATCATCTCCTCTAATGCGCTAATTCTCATTGGCCAGACACAGACACGAAACAAGGTAACTTCTATATGAAGCACACGCGCACACACACACACACACACACACACACACACACACACACACACAAATATACATACAATTAATGCTTTAAAAGCATGTTGTCTCTTTCTGCCCTTTTCCTTGTCAGGTTGTTTGCACTCTTGTGGCTGCTTTTCTACACTTTTTCTTTCTCTCCTCCTTCTGTTGGGTTCTGACGGAGGCCTGGCAGTCTTATATGGCTGTGACTGGCCGTTTGAGAAACCGAATCATACGCAAACGCTTCCTCTGCCTGGGATGGGGTGAGCTCTGTCTGTCTGCACTATATTTTGCAGTCTTTAATCAGCGGTTGTTGCTCTAATCAAGTTATCTTTGCAGGAACAAACTAGGCACTATGTGTGTAGTCTGGACTGCCAAGCAGACCAGTCTAAGAGCTCTTTTTTATTCACTTGACTATTAAGATGCACATGTACTGGAGTCATTAGGGACATACTGGAATGGTGGTAGACAGCTAAAGTGCAGACCAGCAGTCCAATAATATACTCAACGAAGAGGGAGGCAAGGAATGCACACTCCTCACACAAATGCCGATTCTTCCCTACCACAGCTGCCGAAAATGGGTAACACATGCTGTTTTGGGGGGGAAAGTGGCACACACTTAGAGAAAAGTACAGTACTATCCACAAATGTCCACATTTATGCGGTTAATGATTAGCCATTATTTCTGTGACTGACAGAAATAGTGTCACTAGCATCTTCATTAAGTCTCATTATCAATATCAGACATCATAATATTGTTATATTGAGACCCAAGAGTATTGTATTATTGGGGACATAACTTTCAATTTCATTATTTTCACAAATACTGCATTACAGATAAATTGCCTGCTTTCTTCCTGGATAGTAGTCTTCATTTCCAAATTGTATAATATGAAGTTTAAAAAATAGATTAAAATATTTAATAGAAATGATTTGGCAAAGGCAGCTAGGTTGGTTAGTGATTAGCAGTGTGGCCTCGCACCTCCAGTGTCCAGGGTTTGATCTCCTCCTCAGGTCTGTGTGCGTGGAGTTTTTTATGTTCTCCTTCTGCTTGGTACTCTGGCCTCCTACAGTCTGAAGAAAGGCAGAGTAGGCTAATTGACATTTCCAAATAGGTTGTGAGTGTGTGAGTGTGCTCACGCTTGTGCCCTGTGACGGATTGGCACACTGTCCAGGATGTAGCCGCTTAGTGCCCCTCACCTAGCGCCTCATCCGACATACTGTAGTACAGTATAGAGAATGAGAGAGATTTGTTATAATGATGGTGGGAAATCAAGCAAGGTGACTGATACTTCTGAAGGTTTAGTGTTTTGCCATGATTGCTATGTTAGTATGAATAGACCTGCCTGTCGTTTT
The DNA here is from genome assembly GCA_003987875.1 of Clarias batrachus. Classification (NCBI taxonomy): domain Eukaryota; kingdom Metazoa; phylum Chordata; class Actinopteri; order Siluriformes; family Clariidae; genus Clarias; species Clarias batrachus. The sequence goes on from QMIH01001443.1 coordinate 103,156, forward strand.
ACATTTAAGCATAAGTATTGTTATCCAGTCAATTTTATCTAATCATTACTCTCCTTTTCTTTTCTAAAGGATTGCCTGCACTTGTTGTGGCCATCTCTGTTGGCTTTACCAAGGCTAAAGGATATGGTACAGTTAATTAGTAAGTCTAGTATTTCCATAACCTTTGCTGTCTCTTCCATCCTTTCACACGCATTCAATAACATAGAATAGATTCTTGAATTTAATGTGTCACAATCACGCATACAACTTCTTCTTTAAATGTTCATAAAGAACATATGCTATATGTACACTATATACCAGTTTCTCTGAACTGTCTTCTTTTACCTTTCTGAACTTCTCTCTCTCTCTCTCTCTCTCTCTCTCTCTCTCTCTCTGTTTCTACTTTTTCTCCTTACCATGCTAGCTGCTGGTTGTCTCTGGAAGGAGGACTCTTGTACGCATTTGTGGGACCAGCTGCAGCTGTAGTCTTGGTACTTTCTTGGTCCTCGCTTACCTGTTTGAGAGAGAGAATCTTCTTCCCAGCTCTTTACTTAGTTATCTGCTAAAATACAATACTTTAAGGCGCACAATGAGATTTTTGTAAAAAATCTGTTTGTTTGGTTATCTATAATTGACCCTTTACTTAGCTGAAACACTAGTCCCAGAAAGCCAGCACCACAATATCTGGTGGAAAATATTTATGAAATTCAGTGTCTGTTTAAACAGAATAGCATAGACTAATCCCTCTAATTGAATCTAGAAAGTTAATCTCTGCTTTGTGTAATCATGTTTTGTGCCCATCTTCCCTTTTTTTTCTCTTAATCAATGAAAGTGTTTGGTCTTATGCATGTCCATTCACCTCTGTGTTTTTTCTTTTCCAGGTTAACATGGTTATCGGGATTCTGGTTTTTAACAAACTGGTGTCCAAAGACGGCATTACTGATATGAAACTGAAGGAGAGGGCAGGGTATGCCTCATCTCATACATCCATCAAAGCAGCCGAGCATATAGGCTCAGTAGCCAGGCCTCTTTCTCTCTCCTTGCAATGACTGCACATAGAAAAAGTGGATCAATCACAGATCAAGACAAAAAGTAGACTAGGAGAGGAAGGGATGAAGAGTGAAGAGGGAAGAAGTGAAAGTGAGACTGATTGAAAGAGAATAAAAAGGTCAAGACAAAAGTATGCATCATTTGTTCTAGTAAAGCAATAAGAATGATTTAATGGTCTCTGAAGGATAGACGTAGACAAAAGACGTCAGGAAGGAAATGCAATGGATAGAGACAAGAGAGAGATCAGAGAGGACTGGCTGTTGATCCATTCAAAAGCAGCACAGCACATGTAAACAACCTAGCCTTCCTTTGATTTTGGTTTCCAGTCTGTAATGCTTAGCTTCTCTTAATTTCCAGGTGATGCTACTGTACTTGCAGTAGATGTTATATTTTGTACATGTTCATGGCAATTTCTTTTCTTTTTCTTTTTTTAGGGAATGGTTGTTTAAAGGCAAGCAGTCAAGCCCAGCAAAGGCAAACATAAAACAATAATTTTCCAACATTTCTTATATCTAATCGATATAGTTCAGCCTGAGCAGTTTTCCCATTACCTTTCATTGATTACAAGTAGTTTTAAATCATATAACTTAAAGATGTTACAGATCCCAATATAAACTAAGAATTGTTATTATGGCCTTAACTATACTCCTGTATGGATTAGTAATATTGTCTAACGTTATGCTTGTGCAATCATGACAGTTATTCTGTTGTGGTCACGGATCATTAATACCATAGACAAATAGTCTAGTACTCCTATAGTCATTTATGGTATATATATATATGTGACACTGCACTACCCCTCCCTGCTATTTCTTTCCTTTACTGAGTATCTGCTTATGTTTGCCTGTGCTGTGTGGTTGTCACTGCCATTGTTTCTGCATCCAGCAGCTTCATTTTTATCCTTTCATATTTTTTTCTTTTTCAAATTATTTTTCCGAACAAATGTTTGTCTGTCTGTGCAATGAATTTTATGACAGATTATTTATTATTTATTTAATTACTTACTTATTTACTTACTTACATATTTATTTATTCTGCTAGGATTACCACAGCATCCCCCTTTGCTCCCACTCAGGGCTGATCTTTCTGCCCACCTGGGCATTGATTGGCAAGGACAATGGCCCCTCAGATCACCTTGATATTTTGGCTAATTTCGATATTACTTCAGGAATAATTAGTGTACTTGGATTTACTCTCAGACTTTTTCCACAGTCCATTTGACAAATTAAGTGGCTCTCAAGGCTTCTGATTATTTGATTATTCAGAATTTAACTATGTCAAATTAAAAAATGTAAATTAATCCAGGAATGAGACCAGGAGGTACATTTATATTAATTTCTCTTTCTTTTTCTTGCTCTCTGTCTCTCTGTCTCTCTCTCTCTCTCTCTCTCTCCTGCTATGTGTATGTATGTGTGTTGTTAAGTTTCAGAAGAACATCTATTCCTTTAAAAGCTCCCTCTCCGCCTCTCTGTCTTTCCCCTGGCCTCATCGAGGTTCAAATCCATAGCATGCTTAATTAATATAATGAATGTGTGTGACAAACCTGCACATGACTAGTGTGCTAATATTTAATACCTCAGAGAATTGGCAGTTCAGCTTGGGATTTTTAAAAAAATCAAAATTATGCTTAAAAATAGAAATATCAAAAGGCCAGACTAATGATATGCAATTTTTTACCGTACATATCTTTGAGGCTGAATATTATTAAGCGATTTCAATTACAACACCAGCATATGATGCATAAAGGATTTCTGAAAGATAGACTTAATTTTATAGACTGGATTTTACTGCTAAAAACCACTCAACCAACCCAAAACAAAAATTTTGAACATTTTACAGAAAGTATGCAAGCTGGAGAAAAGTGTAGACTTGAACATGAGTCATCAGCCGTTATTTTAACAGACTAAACTGAGAACATGAAAAAGTTTTAGTAAAGCTGATGTATTAATAGAAATGTTGTAGCCAATATTCTCTTGCAACTTACTTTACACAAATAGATGTCATTCAAGTGGCATGCATTTGTGTAAATTACTTCACAAGGCAACTCTTCAGAACAGCGACAAGCTACAGGACTAGAGACGTTATATCAGATAAAAACAGGAAACTTTTAACCATTTATTCAAGCTAACATTTCAAAATGTCTTATTTATAGCCATAAACCAGTCACAAATGTTTAAATATAAATGTTTGTAATCATCCAGTCACATCAGCTGCTTATCTTATGTGTTCATAGAAAGCTTATTATAATTCAGATTTCTGTAATTGACATGTTTTTCTCCATCTGGCTTAATGAAGATCCTAAGAAAGATCATAAGCCAGATGTTTTAGTAACATGAAATCAGGCATACGCCTTAAGGGCTTTCTGGAGGCAAGATGTAGTGATGGAAAAACATGTACTTCCATCCCAGACTGGTTCACATGCCTTTAAGCAGGTGAAGCTCCAGTTGGCTTTTTGAAAATCTAGCTTTAAGAAACCCAGGGTGGAGGAAGGATGTGTTCGCTGTGTAACTGAAATCAGGACAATGGGAGATGAAGCCAGGGGGATTGCTATGCATTAGAGTTGATCCGCAGTGTGCTCCTGCAGTAAAGTTGTGCTTCTGAAGTGCCTCTAGCCTTCACTATAAAGACTAGTAAAATGACCTTGTAATTCACAAAAACACTGATTGCTTTTTAATATCACTGCCTGCAGCCATCTTTTATTGGTTGGATTGGCCTTTAGCATGGAATTGGATTTTTGATATTATGCGGGGTTTAATCTACATGTCTGCCAGCTGCAGGATCGATTCGCTGGCCGTGAGGCCAGCCGTGTCGTGCTGATGGCTTTAATTGCTATTTCACAAATAGCCATTTTGTGTCTGTGGACAACAGTATGAATCGCAACTGAGCAGCATTTTTCAAACAAGAAATGACTACATAATGTTCTTTGTTTAGTTCAGTTCGTCAATATTTGGAGTGGTCATTTTTTGTTATATGCACATAGGAACTAGTAACTAAAATATTTTATATGTGGCACTGAGTATACTCATAAGAAAATGGTGGCTATATTAAATAAACCTAATTCATCCTATTTCAGATTAGTTGTATTAATGATTATGTCATTAATACAATGAGCATTGGCGGGTCAGTGGTCGGTGTTTTCGCCTGCCATGCGGAAGGCCCGGGTTCGATTCCCAGCCAGTGCCCAAACCCCAGCCACTGAATGCAGTGCCGGTCTCAAGCCTGGATGAAATGGGAGGGTTGCATCAGGAAGGGCATGCGGCGTAAAACCTATGACAAGCTAGTATGTTCGGACCAGATGGTCTGCTGTGGCGACCCCTTGCCGGGAGCAGCTAAAAGACCAATGACCACAACGAAATGATTATGTCAGTATAAGGTCCTTGAAAGGATAGGGCAAATGTGTTTATGAATATCTGAGGGATTTTTTTTTTATTTTTATCTGCACTGGATAGTTGGATTTCCCTATAAGAGAAATATTATAGGGGAAAACACTAAAAGAGATATTTGTTAGACTTAGACTTAGGGTGTAAGATCTATAATTAGCATTAATAATTATGTAAATAAGTCTGTTTGTGTGTGTGTGTGTGTGTGTGTGTGTGTGTGTGTGTGTGTGTGTGTGTGTGTGCGTGTGTGTGTGTGTGTGCTCAATATGTACTCAATATGTAAGTGGCTTTTTGCGTGCATGTGTGAGCTATTAGCTTGTGAGTTCAGCATGTGATGAAAGTCATAGTGTTGTGCATATAGCTGCAATAATAGTAATAGACACCATATAGGCATCAATTTGACAAGAAACATCAACTAATTCATATCTAATTATAGCTTTGTAACCATAAAGAATGGCAATGACACAGTAATCGAAGGTTCTCCAGGTTAGTTCACCACCTCTCCCGTGACACATCTGGAAACAGGCCAATTAAAAAAACATAAAAGTTGACAGTGTCATTTCTCCTGTCCCTAAAACACATATCATAGCCCTGACAGAGAGCTGGAAAGGGGATACTGTGGCCAAAGGTTCAGTGTGTGTATGTATTAGTGAATGTGTGTATTTTCAGTGTGTTGATTTGACTTTGCAGTCAGATGACAGTGCCACTGTACAATATGACGCTCAAATGTGCCAAGTGCGGAGTTATCTCATCGGCAGACCTTTCCACCACAGCTACCAGTAACGCCATGTTAGTCCTGCTAATTATTTACCAATTCTCTACCGCTCGACCTTCAGTTCTCTTTTTCTTTCCTGCTTATTTCTTACGTCACTCTTCTTTGGTTCCGGTTTTCTCCTGATACATTCTCCACTCCCCTTTGGTTCGTCTCCTCGAGGGAGCTAGTGAGAAACACCCCCATGTTTCATGTTAGGGAATACTTTAAATGTAGGATATGGTACCAGAACTTATAAGAACTTAATTAAAAAAAACATAGGTGTTTGTGTGCATGAGCATGTGAGTGGTACAATGTGTTATCATAATAGATACCAAAGTGAGACAGGTCATTACTTGCACACAGTGTATAGTCAAAATTGCAGTGCAGGTCAAAGTTTACAGTGAAACAGGGCGTTTAAAAAGACATGGATAATACACTTAGATTGCTGAAAAAGTCTTGTCTTTCCTTGTTTTTCTGGAAACGTGCATATAACACTGCACTTTTATGACCTTAACACTAGTTATAGATTATATATAGACAGTTCTGTTTGTATTGTATAAAGAAATAGTGCTAGTTACTGTTAGACTATTGCCCTTTATGTGCATTTTGTTACATTGTGTGTGTGTGTGTGTGTGTGTGTGTGTGTGTGTGTGTGTGTGTGTGTGTGTGTGTGTGTGTGTGTGCGTGTGTGTGTGTGTGCATTCAGGAAGGAGGCAAGCTATGAAGTCTCTATAGTCAATATGTAGGGGTATTAAATATATTATATACTATTACCTTATGTCACCTGAAAAGGTTTTATATTAGGTTTATATTTACTGATACACAGGTTCAAAGTGAGGACGTGGAATAAATAGAAAATTAATTGCAAGAACCTCTGCAAAGTATTTGTTTTCTTGTGAAAATTCAGTTTCCCAACGATTGAAAATAAGGAATTGATAATAAGGAATTAATATTTTTAATAATAATAATAATAATAATAATAGGTACAATTCATGAAACTTAAGTCATTTGTTATCATGCTATGGATGAGGATAGGGAGCTTTTCATGTTCATTTCTGTGTCAAATTTCCTTCAGGTTTTCAATCACCATTTCATTTCTCTTTCTCTTGGGTTCTTTATTGTCCTTTGTTTAGATTTGTTACTCTTTTACCTGCTGTTTCTCCTTCCATGTTTTATTCATATTCAAATTTACTTACATATTGTATATGTGAATTACACACATATAATTATAAAATTAATTACATGAATGAATATATTGGCCTCCTGTTAAAATCTTAGAGTCTTTCAAATTGAATAAATTGAAATACTGAACACTCAATAGATCTAAAACTGAAAAATGAATGTTAACGTTGTCCAACAGGAAAGGCAGAAGTGCTGATCTGTTTTGAACTGTCTGTATTTCCTCTTCCATTGTGCAGGGCATCTCTGTGGAGCTCATGTGTGGTTCTGCCGTTGCTAGCGCTTACCTGGATGTCTGCAGTGTTGGCCATTACTGACCGCCGTTCAGCTCTCTTCCAGATCCTCTTTGCCATCTTTGATTCCCTTGAGGGCTTTGTGATTGTGATGGTACACTGTATCCTGCGCAGAGAGGTGTGCAAAAAACTATATCTATGACTGAATGGCCAATAGACGATCTTGTAAAAATTACAGTGTGTAAATTTGTCAGGGTTTGACCTCTGTTTATGTGCTATGTTAGGTTCAAGAAGCAGTGAAATGTCGCGTCGTTGATCGACAAGAAGACGGAAACGGTGACTCCGGCGGATCTTTCCAGAACGGTCATGCGCAGCTCATGGTAAGTAAATCAGTAATTCTCTACAGTAAGGATGTTAGTGTGCTCACATTATCCCTTCTGTCACTTTCCACTAAAAGTGCCTTCTTGCGTTTTCCTCAGACTGACTTTGAGAAGGATGTTGACATTGCCTGCAGATCAGGTACGGCATCATACTAGATATTGCAGAGCTTCTGAGTGAGAATTGCTTTCTTTTTTTCAAACTGCTTCACATACTGAGATCCAGTGCAATTTTGGCAGCCTCTTGAGGGTGCGGCTGGCTGTTTTGACAAGAAGCACAGCACATTACATACCCATAATGCAATTTCTGCCTTAAGAGCCACAGTGAGTTTGCCGCTGAGTTGTAATGTTCAGGTAAATAGGGCTGCCTGTCCCTTGTTGTGTCTCAGATCCGCCGCTCCTAATTAATTCCCTCCCGATGTCTGGCCATCAAAAGGCACTCTCTCCTCTGATATCCATCAGAGCCGTGAATCTGATTATCTCTGTAGACTCTGTATCACACCGGCATCTAGCCACATAGCATGGCTAAGACACAGCAAGGCTGACAGTGTGCGTAAAGAGTGATATTTAGAGAAAGAGTGTGTTTGTGTGTGTGAATGAGAGAGAAAGAGAGAGAGAGAGAAATATAATGAGTTGAACGGACATAGTCCACTGGATATCTGGCCAGTGGCATCAAAGATGTCTGTGTCAGGAGTGGTTTATAGTGGCAGCACTCACATCTGCTTGTATTGTCATTGTTTTCATTGGCAGCATTGCTTTCACTCCCAAGCTTGTAGCACATAATGAGTATTTTCCAAGACATCTCTTGTCAATGCTGAAATCAAGCAGACGCAGTAAGCTGAGTGCACTATTCTATATTAAATAGCAGTTTACTTCGCTGTCTAAACACAACTGCCTATAAACAGAGGCATTACAGTTACTGGTTTATGTCTTACAAATAAACAAAAAAAAGAAATGAGAATTTACTCAGTCCAGGCATCATGATTGAGATTCAGAGCAGCCGTAAATGAACTGTAAAAAGTCTATCCGAACTGTTAAGGATAAAATAACAATAAATATGTTGAATTAGGGATTTAAATGTAACTTGATTTTTTATTTGAAATGATCAGTGTTGATCTATTCTAATATTGATAATTATATCATATAGATGTATGATGGATCTCTTAAAAGATGCTACTAGATAGTTTGAAAAATAGTGTTGAAATTAAGAGCATCATTTTCACAGCTTAAATAAATGAATGTTTCCTCTGCTGCTTTAGTGTAATATAGTATGGCATTTAATGTTACAATGTTATAGTAGGGCATAGCATATGTGTGTGTGCGTGCGTGCGTGCGTGTGCATGGTTTTCTACAGTTTTCACTAGAGATGGGGAAAAAATTGATTTAATTGGAATTTTTTATACTTTGCAACACAAAAAAAAAAAGATTTTTTTCACTTATACTATACATGTTTGGGTCCATCGGTCAGCAACCAGAAATGGCAGGTTTTTAGTAGGAACAGCCGTAACTTGTGATCAGCCGTAGAGCCTCAGATATAAATGATACTGACCACGAGCACAGAAGCTTCTGAGTTAGTTTTTATGTCGTCCCATTATCAAAAATCACACGTTAAAAGCCTCCGATCTGCCTTTTACTCTACACTCTTTGAGCGAATTAGTCTCAGAATCCACTCATTACAAAACACCACAAGCTCTAATTAGTCTTGAAAATCATGTGTGTTAAAAGCCCAGCGTGCCCGTGTTAGAATTCAAGCGGGTTGATCGGTAGAGAGTTCCTCACCGTCAAGTTCAATTTTGAGATTCTCAATGCATTTGAGGCAGTAAAAATGTGTCCATTTCTTTATAGTCCTACAGGTGAAACGCTCTAAACAATTCACCTATTTTCATTCCATGTGGTATTTATTTGCTATATTAATTTAAAAATCATAATTATAGCAGATGACATAACAGAGATACGTGCTGCTCTGTAGAAATCTAGCTTTTGTATTTGAAGTTTGTATTGTTAAAATGCTGCCCCAAGAGAAAACTTATCATATGGAATGGACTACATTTAATCAGTGTTCAGTTCACTTAAAGTGTTTAACAAAGCTAAGGAACAAAATCATATAATAGAATTAAATGTTATTATGTTTTATTACATGTAATGAAATCATATTATTTACAGAATCACAATATAAATCGAATTGGCTCATACTGTAAGTATAGTGATAATAATGTAAGGTATACTGGTGTTTCCTGTCCCTGTGTAGGTGAATGAATGAATCTTGTTGTAATGTCTGATAAAAATCAAACAGATACTGCTCCACCAAACCCTGTGAAACTGCATTGTATGGTTATTGGACCGTTCCAGTGGGTAGAGGGAGCTAGTCTTCTCCTTCAGGAAGTGTAGACTATGTATTGATCGATTTAAAAGATAAGCTTTAATGAAGTGGTTTCTGTGGGTAGACATAATAAAACTGCTGATGTCTGTGCCACTAGTAGTTACTGTCTGTAACAATGTAATGGATGTGGTTTTATATATATATATATATATATATATATATATATAGACACCTCAACCAAAGCAATACCTAAGCAAAAGAATGTAATGCATTATTTATACACTAATGCATTACATTGTTTTGCTTACGGTTGTGGTGTTAAATGTAATGCTTATTGATTTTGACAAGTACCTCTTGCTGCAGAACCAAAAGGGGGTTTATGTCAGATTTGATATAGCCCAGGTACCATGGCTGAATGCAAGCAAAAATTCAAAGGTGTTTTAGGTGTTAAAGGTTGAGGTTAATGTTATAGGAAAAGTTGGATTAGGTTTGGCTACAGCTCAAATCCATCGTGAACTTGATCTTGATGCTGTGACTTTTTCTCTGTCAGGTCCTGGCAAGCGCTCTTCCCTTCAGGGTGAGGAGAAGTTGGCCTCTCAGCAGCTCACAGTGCAGAAAGGCTCAAACTTCAACACAATGCCTGCCAGCATGGCCAAAGTTCACTTGCAGAATGTGGCAGAATATGGCAGCCACACGCTCACACTTCGCCGTGACAAAGGAGCTACAGCCGGCATCAGCACTGAGCTGCCAGGTGCCAAGGCCATCTACGTATGTGATGGAGAGCTTTTCAAACAATTAGAGGGAGACAATGCGGGATCTGAGGGAGGTGGAGTAACACAAGGCTACAACAACAATACAATCACTGCCACTACCCTCAGGACGACCAAACCAACCAAAGAGGACTCCAAGTACAACATCAGCATCGAGCATGTGCCACAGACCAGACTCATCCATCTGAGCAACACAGCTAGCACAGAGCCTGTGCCAGGGTATGGGCTAAAGAGTTTTCCTGCTGAACGGGTGAATGTGCAATGCTCAGAGAAGGACTCCCCTTTGCAGAACATCTCCAGTGACGCTCACAGGACTAACAGCGTATTAGAGCCTGCGGACTCAGGAAATTCAGGCGTGATGTCGAAGAGTGAGACCATTTCCACACTGTCCATGAGCTCCTTAGAGGTAAGCCTGTTAGGCTATGTGTGTGCAAATTGTTTTGTTTTGTTTGTTTTTTCCAAAAAATTGCTTTTGTTACACAATCACAGACTGTGCTGTACAAAAGTTATAATTAAGTTACAATAATTATTGTAGTTTATGTACCGTAACACATTTTTTTATTATTCGTTATATTCGTAAGTATATTACTTTTTTGACATGAAAAAAAGTGGTTCTGCCTGCTGTAAAGTGTTTCATCTTAAATATAACAGAAATATACCAGAAAACAAGACATTTTTCCAACTTCTTATGCATTTAATAGTAGAATTCAGTTCATTTAGTAGAAGATGCCAACCAAGATGGACCCAACACTTGTCAGGAATCTCAGAAGCACACAAAGCTCTTGCACTTTTTATAGGTAGCAACTACAATAGGACATTTAGAGCTTATTATGAGCTTATTAGAATGATAAACCTCTTAGTGCCCATACCAGAAAACTCATCGAATGTAATCTCATGTGGGGCAAACATGCACAGACGAAATATATCTTTTTCACAAAGAGAAAGTTGATTGTTAAAGTTTGGGCAGATCAGGCCAGTCTGTTTTGATTGAGGTGGTTAAATGATGCGTTTTTATTCTGATTGGGGTTTTATTTCAAATATTAGTGGAATATTGAGGTTTATATAAATGGCATCATGCATAGAGAAAAGTTCAGACCTCTTTTGCATTTAGTGTGTATATAAAAGTGATGTATACAAATAACTACAGATACACTGAAATTTCTTCAAGCTGTGACATGTCACAAGAACTTCAATTTCATGAATATCATTTTTTTCTAAATACTAAGTGAAGTAGGTGGAGTTTTGGTTCCACAGAAAAGAGTATCTAACATAATATTGGTCCATGTATTAGCTAATTTGAGTATGCTTTGTTTCAATCAATTGCATGAAATACTAACAGTCAAGTCTAATAGTTTCAGTACTTGTAACATCACCTCATTTCCTAGAAGTTTTTTATTTTTTTCTTTTAATCATAGCCTTTAGCTTAACCGGGCAGAAAAGCGAACGAGTGTTAATCAAACTCTGTATATCAGTGTGAGCTTACCTGCGGGCTGTGTAAGGATGAAACTTAGCTACTGTGACACTGTTTGTGTGTAGCTTAATTAAGAGGGGATGTGCAGCCTGAATTATTCATGATTCCGGTGACAGGGTTGTTTTCTAAATGGATGTGCATTAACTATACATGCCAAAAGGCACCATCAAAAACTCGCATGGTGTTCAAAGTGAACTTCAGGTTTGTTTAATTGTTGCTATGTCCTTAATTCAAACCATGCCTGTTATATTTTCTCATGCATTCTTTTCTCCCAACTGTCTTTAATAGTTGTAGTTGTCCTATTTTCCTAATGCACACCTTCAGACATTTCACTTTAAAATTTATTTTATATTATATAAGGTTTGAAAAAATCAGAGAGGTTTTGACAGTTTTTACAAGATTTGAAATTATTTGAATTTGAAATGATAAAATAATAGAGATTACTTTGTGTATCTGCTTTTTTCAGTCTTGAGGGTGTTGCTAAAAAAGGAAATGCCAAATGTTGTATTAAAATATATATTTTTTATATCCACGTGAATTTGTTTAATTGTTGTATGAGCATGGTATATCTCCAACTTCTCCACCAGTTTTGTAACAATGAATAAATCAGCCTACAGCTGCAGCTTGTGTTGTTGGCAGTGAAAATATGCAAATTAGTAGCATGGCTTGAGTTTTTATTTTAAAGAGTATAGCAAACTCATGGTTTAATTTGTAGTGATTCATTATATTATAAAACAGCTATATTACTATATGTCTGTTCGGACGACAAACATATATTAGTCTGTGGCTCGATAGGGTTATAATGGAGTCCAGAGATCTTGATTGGAGAACAGATGTGTGTAATCAGACACAGTGAGCTTTCTGAACGTGCTGCATGTATCTCATGTCTCTTGTTTACAAAACTATCACTTTTTTAAAATATTATAACGCCATCTCTGTGCCTTATTTTTTATGGGAAGGTGATAAGACACGAGTCTGATCCATGACAAAATATATCAAATATATTTCAAATATATAACCGTAAAGTTCATCATGGCTTCCAAATAAGGCAAAACCAGTCCTAGTGATAGTTCAAAACTTTCAAAAGAAGAAAATATAGTAATTAAAAAAGAAATCTCACGTGCTTCAGTAGATTTTGCCAAAATCTGTAACAGCCTGAAACTGTTAATATATGGGATATGAAGAATTATACTCAGTGAACATATCTGACCAGCACAGAGGAATCATTAGGTTTCCAAAAATTAACAATGCCATATCAAGAGCATTTTCTGGAGGAATTCAGTAGCAGAACACAAAAAATTAAGAAACCTGGCATTTGCACGTATTGCTCATACATGAAGTAGGCACAGACACCCAAAATTGGCCTCTTCATCATTATGGGTGTTCTCCAAATGTCACTTCTTGTTCACCGTTTTTGAATGTTAGCCAATGACTAGTGTGGACAGCACATTGACCACAGAGCCAAGGGTGCTTTTTCTGACCACAGGCCAAACATGTTCCCAGAATGCAGTGCAAGCTTGCAGTTTCAAGCAGAAGGTCGAGCTCTCCTCAGACACTTTGAGACAGACTGACGAAAGGCCACGAGGTCACAATCTGTTTACTGTATGCTCATGCCAAGTTCCTAGTGAAAGATACTGTATAGACTTTGCCCGATATTACTGCCTCGATGATTTTTTTTTTCCTTCTTCTGTTCTTCTGACAATTTTCTTTTCATATTTACTCATTACAGAGACGAAAATCACGCTACGCAGAGCTGGATTTTGAGGTACCTTCAACATCTTTTTTTTTTTTTTTTTTACATGTAATCTCATTAAAAAGTGTACGGTTTTATGTGAGAACTGTGTACAAGGTGACATTGGTATTATCCTATGTATTCTTGCACAGAAGATCATGCACACGAGAAAACGCCACCAGGACATGTTCCAGGACCTGAATAGAAAATTGCAGCATGCTGAGAAAGACAGAGAATCTCCGCCAGTGGACAGCAAACCCGGGAAGAGGTGGAGCGTGTCATCTGGAGGCAGTGATAAGACCAACCTTAGCGTAAGCTTTGAAGCCAATCACTTTTTTTAACAATCCTATTTTCCTTTTTGCGAAGGTGGAGAAATATCAGGCGATTATCAGTATTCTTGGTGAGATGTGTTTCTGGAGGGAAGTACTGGTTCAGTGAGCAGCTAACGTTAGCCAGATACATAGTTTGTTGAGTTGTGGGTGATAAGACATCTTGTGACTGAGGAGAAAAGAAAAGCACCCTGTTGAGTAGAAACAGTAAAAAAATGCAGTTCCTACCTGTCAAGTCTTTCAGAACTCCCAGCCCTGCACTTGCTCTCTATTGAGCCACGTTTCGAAGAATAATGGATTCTAAGGCTTAAACTGAGCATATAATCAGAGGAGGTTGATGTGAAATTACCTGCTAATTGAAGTGGATGTGTTTTTTCTTGTTCCATTTAAGTTAAAGGACATTTTTTTTGTTGAGTTGTGAATTTTATTTGTTAATACAGTGGAACCTCGGATTGCGAGTAACGTGGTTTACGAGTGTTCCGCAAACCGAGCAAAGATTTTTAATAATTTTTTATTCGGAAACCGAGTAAGTATTAGTTTCCGAGCGCCGAGTATGAAGCATACTTCACACATGCGACTCTTATTTTGACACCGAGCGTCACTCTCTCACCTCACCTCACTTTCTCTCTTTTTCTCTATCTATTTTTAGATTTGATTATACCTTAAGCTTATGAGACTGTACCTTACACCTTTATTTATATACACTAGAACACATTTTAGATGCAAAACACCTCAGTGGTCTGATGTGAAGTCAAGTCACTCACTCATTGAGTCACACATTCCCTAACTTACTCTGCACTTCACTTACCCAGACACTCACTCTTTTGCTCAGGTACTCACAAAAATTATATTCACTGCTCACTCAATCACTTACTCTCTCAATCTCTGACTTACTCTATCAGTCACTTATTCACTCACTCAGTTTCTGACTAACACCGTCACTCATGCATTCAGTTGGTCGCTCACTCCTTCATTCACGTAATCACTATCTCGTTTCGTCATTAACTCAAGTAGTCATTTCCTCACTCAGGCATTCATCCATTCACACATTCAGTCACTTGGTCATTTATTCTACCATTTAATCAGTCACTCACTCAGTCAATCATTCTGTAGATCTCTTAGTCAGAAACTCAGACTCTTTCTTTCTTGAGAATGAGAAAAGAGGCAGCAGGGGTCCTATTTCGCAGCAGAGTGGCTTTGTATCAGTGATGCGTTGTATCAGTGATGCTGTCTTAAAAATGTTTCTTATAGTTACATTTTTAATTCCATTGTAGCAATTTTAAATGACTGGATTTAAATATTAAGCTATTATCCTTGTAATAATACATCTGAACGTTTGCTTCCCTTTTGTATTTGTTTTTCCATGAACAGGATAAGCAGCAGACGCCCAGCAAGAGGGCATGGGAGGGCATCAGGAAGACTCACTCTCCACCTTCCTGGGTGCGTAAGGACCTGGAGCCACTTCAGGCTTCTCCTCTGGAGCTGCAGGCTGTGGAGTGGGAAAAGACCAGTGCCACCATCCCACTGGTGGGCCAGGAGATCATGGACCTCCAGACGGAAGTCTGAGTAGCCTACAGCTCCACACAGAGGTGTAGAACATAAATAAATGAAAAAAAAAAAAACTTCACTGGCAGGGACAAAGAGAGACATACAGGGAGAGTGAGATGTGAAAGAGCGATGAAACAGGGCATATTTGCTGGTGTACAATTTGTTTTATTTTGATGCTGGAATGGCAATCATAACTCTTCGGGGAAGAAAGACATGGCTTGATCATGTCATGGCATTGCTCAGACTGTTGAGACTGGGTGAGTCTAGTGTTGACATATTGGGGTGTTTCTAAAATGGGGTGGGGACTGTAAAGAGAACAGAAATTCAGGCGTTTGGACAGAGGATCCTGAATGTGTGGCCTTCAGTTTCTAACTTTTTTTGGACTCTTTCTCACACACACACTCTTGTTTTGGACCATTATGGGTAAATGATGTTTGGATTACTATAACAACATGCCTCTTTGTAAAAGGTATCTTCAAAAAACAAAAGGCATGAAAAGCCAGAACACCTTGTAAGCAGTCCTTGTCCTTAAACTGTTATCATGAATGTAATGTTTTATTATTATTATTATTATTATTATTATTATTATTATTGCTCATGTGCCACAAAAGATCCTATGCTGCTTTGGCTGTGATGGTGGCATGATGGTTAGGTCCCCATTGCCCAAAAAGAGCCCAAAGCCATCAAAACAAGACTGTTAATGAGAGGAACAGCTGCCCATACCCTCAGTACCATCACAGAAGGAAAGATTTGACCACACAACCCTCCTCAACCTAATGGACTTCTGTCAGTGCCACTCCTGTTTCCAAATGAACCAGCGAGCCATTTAACACGGAAGCTTTAGGAACGTCTGTGCAAGTCTACGAATTTACTCAGCAGAAGCTCATCGAGTGACTCTTATTCGATCCTGTGGATTCTTCAGTCCAGATGTGAAGAGAAAGATATGTCGTAGTGGATGACAGCATATTACCCATCTGTGATGTGCCCATGGCATGTAAGCATGATGCTCTTCACATTATGGTGATGCCTTGACACACTTGTCAGAAATCTTAAGGGTGTCCATCACCATAAGCAAAGAGAAAGTAATATAAAAGTACACAGTGTGTGTTTTGAAGGTGAGAGGGAATGACTATACAATATACATTTAATGTATCTTATAATTAGATATGAAAAGTATATGAATTTAAAGACAGTTTATGTGATGAAATGATGGTTGCACACAGAGAAAGCACAAGGCTCACTCTTCAGAGTCCTGTTGTATTGTACAGCATTGTAATTATTTCCAAAAGAGTTCTACACAATGAATTTTAGCATATAAATATCTTTCTTACTGTGCTTGGGGAATATTGTTATTCTTATTATAAAAATCATTACGAAATCCCCGAATCTTGTCAGGTTACTGGACTATATGAGTGTTCTGTAACTTTATGTAACAGTGTGTGTTTTAATATCACTGACTGTCACTCAAGAAGATCTGTACTTGTCTAATCACCCCCGTTCCCACCATTTCCTCCCCACTCTCTCTTTTTTTAGTTTATTGGGTCTTTTTTGTTAATGTACAGTTTTCAGAGCACAAAATGAATGTGTCATATTTCTAATAAAATGTCTATATAATCGTTTGTAATGTGGTATATCCTGGCTGTTTTTATTATTATTATTATTATTATTATTATTATTATTATTGACAAGTGCAACTCAGTGCATTATTTGTGGCCCTAACATGTAAATAAGTCAAAAATACATAAATATAGAAAGAAAGATAAACTAACAGAGGCAGAAATTCATGATGGAGAATATGGACGTCTAGAGTTGCTATTTGTGTGATTACATCAGGCAGAGAGGATGACTGGAGTGGCCTTGGAATTATTTACACTCTGTGAGCAGGAATCCAATCTGAACAGCACAGTAGTGTGCTGATTTAACCAATCATATATACAGGTTTGAAAAATGAGTTAGTATTAGTTTAAAATAATATAGTTGATGCCCTCTTGCATAAACACATAAAAATGCATTCTTTCTTTTCATTCAGACAGGCTTAAGTCCTGCCTAAATGATTTCATTTGCTTTCCCATCAACAAATTGAAGAAAAAAATATATATAATGGAAAGTAAATATGCAAAGGGTGAGGCATAGAGGTTGGTGTCTGGCCTACCATGCAGAAGCCCACTTTGAGTTGTATCAGCAAGGGCATATGTACTGTAATGTGTGTGTGTGTGTGCGCGTGCAGATTGGATGCTCTGCTATGGTTATCCCCAATGTGAGCAGCTGAAAGAACAAGTTTCACTGGTTTCAGTTTCTGTTTTTACATTACATTAATGCCATAACTAAGGTTGTTATAAACAATCATAATACTTTCTGTACAATGCTTGTACAGTATATGTGGAGTTTCCCCATGAAGTTCAAATGAGGGCCTGTTTAATCTGTCTACACACACACACACACACACACACACACACACACACACACACACCTGGGAGGTCTAAAGTCACTGAATTAAATGAAAGTAATAATTAAATGGACATTTTCCCTTCAGCATATTTTATAAGACTATTTTTCATAGTCGACTTAGTAATTCATGAGCACATCTGCTTTCACAGTTTCCTCTTCACTTGGTTAGATAAGATCTAGCTGCTTTGTGTTTGTACAAATCACTGTTCTGCTCGCTGACTCTCTGGACCTTTTGTTGTTCAGTTTTATATGGCCTGGACTCTTCTATGGCATTCTGGTGAGCATCGGAATTTAATAGTGATGATGATGACCAACCTTATGATCAATGTTGAGTGTAACGCATTACAAAGTAACGTTAGAGTACTTGGATTACTTTTTTGTAATGAATAATCGAACGTGTTAGGTCTGCCATTTAAGTACTCAGTTATTTAGTTATATTTTCAAAAATATAATCTGTTATTCAGAGAGTTTATGTAATCTGTGAGCCAGACAGCGATCATTCCGTGTGTGTGTGAAAGTCGTCCTACGACTGTGATAACCTGGTCATTCAGTACATTCACGTCGTCGGCAACTTCATTTACTTGCCATATAACTTTGCTGAGCCTGGACCTGATGAACTGAAGCAACCCCAGATCATACCCCTGCCTCCGGAGGCTTGGACAGTGCGCACTATGCATGATGGGTGCATCCCTTTATGTGCATCCCTTCATATTACTCTGGAATAGGGACATCTGGACTCATCAGACCTCATGACATTTTTCCATTGCTCCAAAGCCCAATTTTTCTGATCGCTAGCAAATTTAACTGTTTTTTTTTCTAATTAGAGTTATTAATAAGTGGTTTTCTTATGGCCACACAGCTGTTTAATTCCAATCCTGTGAGTTCTCATCATATTGGGGGTGGAAATTCTATTATTTTCACTATTAAACATAGTAATGATTTCTACTGTAATTTTTTTTTTTTTTTTACCATACATCTTTACTAAGAATTGTTTAATGGCCATAATGTTTAATGGCTGATGCATCTGTTTATACAGTGGGAGGATCTCACTTTTACACAGAAGACAAGGGTTCCCAGCTATGAGTGTGCAAAAGTCATTGCACCAAAGCCTGGATAAAATTGGAGGGTGTGTTAGGAAGGGCATTTGGAGTCAGCACCTGTGACGAATAAAATCTGCAGATCAGATGCTAAGAGAACATTTTGAATATGTTTATTATTTATTGGTTTCTATTTTTTTAACATTTCAATAACAATACAAAAATTGTAGCATTATAGAACTGTTTTAAATTACATAATAATATTGATTTTTCTTATTGATTTGATACAGCCCCAATCAATAGATGAGACAGGAATGAGGATGAGGTTGCCTCTGAGGTTGTTAATACAATGTTTTTTTGTATCTTTAGGCACTTTGTAACCTGTTGTAATAAAAAAATTGTCAATTTTTTATATTAAATCTATAGGTATGAGGTATATATTAAAATGTAATATATACCTCAACCCTAGAATGAGGTACCCTGTATTAAGAGCAGAGAAACAGATGAATCTTTGAACCTTTCTTTAATGATTACTGCAATAAATGGCACAAAAAGATTTTTTCTTTTTTTTTTCTTGCAATTGTGTGTTCCTGCTCTTTGTTGGCAGAGAAATAGGTGATAGAAAAAGTGATAAAAAATTCTTCTTTTCTCTTGCACTTTTCATGAAAGCTTTTCATTTAATTTTTTACATTCCAAAAATTCCACATGTTCTTTCAACCCTTAATTGGAACCATGCTTGGAAATGTGCAAGTGCCAATAAAAATAAATAAATAATAATAAATAAAAAAAAAAAAAATAAAAATATATAAATCTTTAACCAGTATGTACTTTACTGGCCGTGATTTAACAACAAAAAAAAATAAATTTAGAGAATATCACAAATGCAAAATAAATCAATCTTGGGAAGTTTTGAAATTTTCAAATTCCAAGTATTTTAACAAGTACCATATATAGTGTTAAATGACAACGATTTCAGTATGGCATTCAGTATACTTTTTTTTTCTTTTTACTTTTTATATAAAGATATTTTATATTATTTTATATAGTTGTGAACCAAATTTGAAAGTTTTTTTTTGTGTGTGTGTGTTTTTTTTGTTTGTTTTCTTTTCTTTCTTTTTTTTTTTTTCTTTGCTGAAAATTACCCATGGCCTAAATTTTTTATATAATTTCTAATGTCTGGTGTTTTCAGTGAAATGCTTGAGCTCATGCCAGATAAAATGACTAATTAAATGTAATCTGCATTCAATTATATGGAAATCATCTCTCTCAGTACATCTGCTATGTAATTATGCCCTGCATGTGTTTGCTCATCAGGTGAAATCAACAAGATTACTTTGAAAATCCTCACCTCTGATGACTTGATTAGATCCCATATGATGAAGCCCTATAAACTCGGGGAACAAAAGAGACTGTAAGAAGTTACAGGCCAAAAATAAACTTGAAACTATTAAAAAATGTGAATGGGTTACCTGTGAAAATGTCAGGATGTATCCTCTAAAAATGCTTAATTTTAACATTATCACATATACAGTACTATCTGACATAATGTAAGTGGATGCTTTGTCGCTCTAGGTGCTGTCTATTTTCCCCAAGGTTTGGTTTTGGCTTCATCTGACCACAGCATACAGTACAATTTCTTCATTTTTTATTTCATTTATTTATTTATTTTTTGCCAGTGATGTTGGGCAAATCCACTTTATGCTTTTGTACTGTTCTCATAAAGCGCAACCATTAATGCAACCATAATCAAGTAAAAAAAAAAAAAAATCTAGCTACATTTTAGCTATTATAGGTGAAAAAAAAAACTTTGGATTTAGGTTTGCTCCCTTTAAAATACATCCGGTTTCATTCTTTAACATTTTTTTTTTTAAGTTTAAGCAATATACAACAGAGTAAAAATTAACAGTCCCTAAAGCCATTTTAAACCAGTTTTACTTTGGGGATTTTTCTTTCTTTAAGGTTTGTTTTCTGTGGTTGCTGACCTTCCTCTTGCCTCTGTGGTCTACTTCTCTGGCAAATCCCGCTCAGATCCATCTACTGTGACAGCCACAGACAGGCTCTGATTTACAACCTGTCATTCTCACTCTCTTGACTAGAGTGCTTCCAGAGAGACCTGGACTTACCCATCCACAATAATCTGTGTCTGCTCTAGTCAGTGATTAATGTTCCCTCTATTTTTAACACCTACTTAGAAAAGCCCCATACACGCCCACAGAATGGCATGCTCTCTCGCTCTTTCTCTCTATCACACACACACACACACACACACACACACACACACACACACACACA
>QMIH01001443.1:125273-145930 GCA_003987875.1 Clarias batrachus
TGTGAGAGAGAGAGATAGGTAGTGCTTGGGCCCTAATAATCCTTAGAAGAACAAGTGGACCCTTCACACACAGTCACCAGCACTTTCAGACATCAGCACCATCAAAACAATGACGGCGATGTAAAGGCTATGACATCATCATGCTGATGTCATAGTGCTTGGACCCTAATAATTCTTATAAGAATAAGAGGACCCTTCAAAGACAATGACATCTGCTCTTTCAGAAATCAGAACTATCAGACATCGGCACTATCATAGCAATGACGGAATAGTTGTGATGTCATCGTGTCATAATGCTTGGGCCTTAATAATGATAATAATCCATGGAAGAACAAGAGAGCCCTCTCACAGGTATGATATCAACACTATTAAAAAAGCATTACTGGAGCTATGGCAATGACGTCATAGTCATGTTGTCATCCTTTTGATCATAGTGCTTGGGTCCTAATGAGAAAAAACAACGACAATTCAGTCATAGAATTCTTTGAATTATATGAAATTCTTACAGCTGATCTTGAGTGGCAGATCTCTAATCCAATCAGTAGTACCTTTTTCATTTTATTGGTTCTTACCTCTGGTTAGATGAGACATCTTTCACTCAAAATATACAGGCAGTGCTGCAGCTTCACGGACATTTAAATGCCGTGAGACTGTTGTACGTCTTGTACATTTTGAGTGACAGATATCTCTTCCAATCAATGATAAGAATTTATGTAGCATATTATACCAAATGGTACGTTTTCTGGTTTGACTGAATAGTCGTGTTTTCACATTTGTGATTTTGTTTTTGAATTTGCTATATTGTTGTTCTTTTTCTTTTGTTTTGTTTTGTTTTTGAATTTGTTATTTTGTTTTCAGTTTTGTTATTTTGTTTTTGATTTTTGTTTTTGTTTTTGTTATTTTATTTTAAAATTACTTATTTTGTTTTTGGGTTTTGTTATTTTGTTTTTTATTTTTTTTATTTTGTTTTCAGTATTGTTATTTTGTTTTTGAATTTGTTATTTTGTTTTCAGTTTTGTTATTTTGTTTTTGATTTTTGTTTTTGTTTTTGTTATTTTATTTTAAAATTACTTATTTTGTTTTTGGGTTTTGTTATTTTGTTTTTTATTTTTTTTATTTTGTTTTCAGTATTGTTATTTTGTTTTTGAATTTGTTATTTAGTCTTTGGTTTTGTTATTTTGTTTTGTGCTTCTTGGCCACCATAGAATAGCTTACACAAAATGTATCAGTCAGGATTAAAGATCACAGCACAAAGACAGCGCTCGTTAAAGTAGTAAATGACCTCCTACTGGCCTCTGATCAGAGCTATGTCTCTGCTAGAGCTAGTTTACTTGAATCTAGAGCAGTTTTTGACATTATTGACACCATTGAGACTTCTCCTTCATAGATTAGAAAACGTAGTAGGAATTAAGGGAACAGTCCTCTTCCTGGTTCAGAACGACTGATCGTTATCTGTTTGTAGATTTAAATGGGCACCATTCTGCATGTTCAAAAGTGGTATTCCATAGGGTTTGGTTTTGGGCCGACTGCTAATTCCCTTTAGATGCTTCCTGTGGGCGATATAATGCGTAAGAATGATATTAGTTTCCATTGTTATGCTGATGACACGCACTTGTCTCAGCAAAGCCAGATGAAAAAAAAAAACAGCTTAATAAAGTTGAGCAATGTGTGAAGAACATATAACACTGGATGCTTATTAACTTAATTCTATTTATTTATTATTATTTACATTCTATTTTATATTAACAAAACAGATGTCCTGGTACTAGCACCACATACAGATAGAAGTAAACCCTCAGATTACACAGAAACACTGGATGACCTTTCTGTTCCCTCATGTACTGTGGTAAAATATTAGTATGATTATACATTCCATTATGAAGCTCATGTGGATAATATTACCAGGATAACATTCTTTGATCTCAGAAACATTGCTAAGATATAGAATATATTGGCACTACACAACACGGAAAAATGTGTTTATGCTTTTATCATTGGACTACTGTAATGTCTTACTCTCTGGATGTTTAACTACTGTAGGTGCTTAAGCAAGCTCCAGTTAGTTAAGAATGCATCAGCGAGAGTCCTCACTAGAACCAGAAGATACGAGCACATCACCCCTATCTTATCCACACTGCATTGGCTCCCTGTGAAATTTCACAATGAATTAAACTACTCTCATTGATCACAGGTTTCTTGATGGTGTAGTTTCTTGATGGGTTGCTTTACTTCACAGAGAGCCCCCACGTCTGTCTTTCCTTCTGGCTCTCCCTTTTAGGCTGTCATAGTTTGTCCTGCCAAAGTCGTTGTTTGCACTCTGCACTAGATATACAGTATATTCACCTCATACATTATGTGACTGTGACACTTGAAAACTGTTTTCTCTCTTCTCTTCTCTTCTCTTTCCTGCCCCCTGTGTCTCTTTGTTGAGCTACACTGAGCTGCCTGAGCTGCCAGTGATCCACAGCCCCTCTGCCCTCTGAACCAGTCTGACTCATCCTGGTGCCCCGATTATGGTTGGAAATCTTGTTGCATGTTGTAGTGTGGTCTGCTTGGAATGCATATATTGACTATGGATGGTTCCACTTTATCATGAAGAAAGTCCTAGCTTCAGCTGATCCAGTTAGCTGTTTTCTGAGGAACAGTCACTCAAAGCAGCTTTACACAATCAAAAGAATTATTTAAGTTTGAAATGGACTTTCACAAAAAAGATTTAAACAAATCTCCCATTATATTGAACTTCCAGCTTCCTAACACAGTATGACTACAAAACAATTCTTATCCATCATCAAACAAATATGAATGCGTTCCCTGATGAGTCCGGTTCCTCTCAAGGTTTCTTCCTATTGTCATCACAGGGAGTTTTTCCTTGCCAGTGTTGCCACCTGCTTGCTCATCAGAGACAACCTGATCATTTTGAGTCAGACGTTTTTTTTTTCTTTCACATTTCCATATATTTTTTTAATTCTGTAAAGCTGCTTTTATGACAATGACAACTGTTCAATGTCACTGTACACATAAAATTGAATTGAATTGCATGTGAAAACTGAATGTGCGTCATTCAGCATCAATGCAACACCAGATGATAACAGTGCTTGTAGAGTGGGGATTATACATGATGGGTGCATCACTTCATGCACTTTCCTTCTTACACTGAAATGCATATTGCTCTGAAATAGAGTTGATTTGAAAATTGCATATTAATGCCCTCTAATATGGCAGATGGCAGTATGCACCGAATGGTTTGTGAGCCATCAATAAACATAAACAAAAGAAAAGAACAAAAGATTCAATCTTTGTGCCATGACTAACATGGTTGATATTTAATTTTTTTTTTTTTTAATGTCGGAAAACAGGGCCTATAAGGCAATTTCAGAAGAGCCAGACACCACTGACATCACATTCTTAATAGTGGTCTACTTCCATGTTTAGGTATGTTGACATATTTGATTTGAGCTGTGCCCTGTGCCATATACCATATTCCAGAGCACACTTGACCCCTAGGTTTTGCATAATATGAACACTTTATACTGTTCCCAGGCACAGTTCAGCATAGCATATTTGGGTACAGAGTGTTGATATTACATGCAAAACTTTGGGGCCAAATGTGCTCTGGTCTGGGCCAAAGACCATAGTGTGATATCACCCTTATTTTCACTATTAAACACAGCTATGTTATTTGTTGTCATTTTTTTTACTGTGACTCCAAACAAAGCATCCAATATTTATGACCACATTTCTTTCATGAAGTTGACAGATCAACACGATCTTTCAAAGTTTCAATAATGTGTTGTCTTTCCCCGCACCTCAATAACGTGCTTCACGAATATTGTGGCTACCGTATATATGTAGCCCCCTCCATGAATTGGCATTCCCATCCAGGGTGTATGAGCTGAAGAGCTCTTACATAAACCATACGATACATTTATAGTACATACAGTGTAATTTATAGTACCTGTACATCATCCATCCACCTGTTACTTTTTCCCATTATTTCAAAGTGAATACTGTATTTCCAAAGCATAGAAGGGAATAAAATGAAATAATCTATGACCACTGATGCCCAACTGCTTTATTTGGCTGTCTGTACTCATCTGGATATAGATGTAGATTTCCTAATTCATAGCAGCAGACTACTCAAAGATAATCAAAGTGATGACAAAGCTAACTACAGAACTGCGCTCCAATTGCACCAGCATACGTCAACAATAATGTCTAATGGATACTGTTGCTTTCATAATTGGAAAAGCCATTAAAAATAAATCAACAATAGTGCTTAGCTCCACAGCCATAATTGCCATCCCATCAGCCACTCATTCATTTGAGACGCAATATTGGAGGAGTATGCAGTCATTTCACAAGACAAACAATGGGTTGGTTAATCAAAGGACATTCAGCAACAATGCCAGACTATACCTTCTCAAAGTAAAGATGTTTGTAATCATGATGATATTATTCGATATACTGCCTGGGAAAAAAACCCAAAAAAGTTAAACAAATTTTGTCCAACCATCTTTAGCTTTGATTATGGAGCACAACATGGTGGCTAATTTACATGTGAAAATGATTCATCATGCTCCATGAACCATTTATTTACAATCTGAGTTATGGAATATGTCCATCACATCAGGGAAGAAAACATCAGAGTTAGTAGTCTTCATTTTCTTGGCCCATAACTTTGCATGATGGGTATATCAGTGTTCGTCCCTTCTTACCCTCTTCTGGCCATTGCTCTGGAACGAGTTAAATCTAGACTCATCAGACCAAGTGACCATTTCTCCAATGTCCAATGTTCAAATTGAAGCCTTTTTTTTTTTTTTTTTTTTTTTGCATCACTGACAAGTTCTCATCACATTGTGTGCGTATGGAAAAGCTCTTACTTTCACTATTACAGTATATGTAGCTATGATTTCTACTGTCAATATTTTAAAATGCAACTTTACCAAAGGCTTAAGAGAGCTCTTATCTCATATTTTTCCAGCATTTTTTCTATGAAGTTTTCGATTCTGCGCTGTCCTTCCAGGTTTTTATAATTTTCTTAATTGAAGTCCAGTTTTTTTTTTTTTTTGCAGTAATCTTCTTTGTTGCAGACCAATATTTTTCCCTTCTGACATATTTATTTTTAGCCAAAAGAAAAGAAAAGGATAAAAAAAAAGCTATGTTTTTATGTTATTGTGCTATACTGTTATGAATCAGAGACAAAGAGAATGCAAATGCATAACCATTTTTAATATACATTGTAAAATAACATTAACCACCATAATGGGCTACTCATGACACACAAAACAAATCAACAATGGTTCCTGGACAGTCATTAGAAAATGAGGTGCCAGGCATTGCAACACCAAAAGAAGTGAGGCAGGGGTGAATATACATACAGAACTTCACAGACACCCTTATTTAGAGCGACTTACACTTTTTAAAATTGCATTATACATCTAAGCAGTTGAACGTTAAGGGCATTTCTCAAGGGCCCAACTTGGTAGCACTGGGGTTTGAACCTGGCACCTTCCAATCAGTAGTGCAACACCTTAAGCACTGAGCTACCTCACTGAGCTACCCTGCCCATTCTGTACCTCTCAAGGCTAGAGGGGGAGCAAAGTACTTCATCCTGCAACATGAAATTCTCAACTGCAAAGGAGAGGGAACAAGACTCTTAGCAGCATTGAGTGAAGTGTTGTTAGAGGCAGGGGGAGGCAGGGGGAGAACATTCACAGCAGCACCTATGATATCAGAGGCAGGGCAGGTATATGAAGTAACCTCAGCAGGCTTGAGTGACGCAGTTATGTCAGAGACAGGGCAGGGAGACAGGGTAATGCCCTCAGTGAAAGTGTCATCTTCGGCATGGGAAAGACCACCTTGCCAAAGGTAGGGCCTGGCATGTGAGGCAGACCCATCAGCCTTCAGGTTCACCTTCATTGACCTGCCATGTCGCTATTGATATTTGGTTGTCTGCCCATGGCCAACACACCATCTACTGCCTCCTGCTCTCTGCCCCCAAAAACTCCTATCCTGGATAAGCACCAACAAATGTTGGTCATAATCCAAATTCCTTTATTCTACCTGCCTCACATTTCCAACAGAATAATTTTTACCTCTCTAATTTTCCTCTAGACACAAAGCGATCTGCTGCATCCTTTTCTAGATTTTGCATTCTGTCACAAATTAGAGGTGGAGAGCATGCAGTTTCCGGAAATCTTTAATAAGCATCATGCCTTTACAACAAAACAAATCAGGACTCTCAACAGGAACTATTGACAAGAATTGTGACTTGAACTACACATAAACTCAGCAACACCATTAACAAAATAGAAAAAAGACATACTTAAAGTCCAGAGCCTGAATACACAAATTAAACAGGAACAAACAGAAGCTTCTTCTGATAAGTGATGAGTGGTACATGCCTTTTCTTCTGACAGCTGTTGAATGATACTGTTGCTCATGTTTCTATGTGAATAAACAAAGTATTTCTTTATACTTGTTTATTCAAATCAACAGAACAGTGATGTCAGTCACCTTAACTGCTGCACACATTTATAATGTTAATTTGCCACATCTTCAGTCTGATAAAAGTATTCAAATAGTCTATTCTTGAAAAATAAATAGAAAACAGCAGAATATAAAGTCAATTACAAATAATGGCATCTGTACCATGCTTAGATTTTTTTAAATAATGTGGCCACTGAAGCTACAAATGGATGTTTTTGCAATGCAGCTCTTTGGAGAGTGCAAGGTGCCAGAAACCCTTTCATGCTAATAAAGAAAAGTGGAGCTTTATTTGACTCACAAGCCACGAGGTTTCACTAAAGCAGCAAGATGTTGCAAGTAATAAGGAAAGGCAGAGCCCTTCTATTCATAATGCATTTCCTCTCTGTAAGACTTCAATTTCTACCTGGAAAATGGAGACAACTTAAAAGGAACTTCATAAAACAGAGGGATATTTCATTATGTGCCACTTTCAAGTCAACAGAGGACGAGAAATATGCTCATAATCAGCCTCATCCTAGTGAAAGGCTGTTTACATGTCACTGCACCAACATCTACTTTATTGCATTTTGACACATTTGTTTAATACATGCTAAAATGTCCAAAATGTAATGTTTGCGCATTTTTCATCATCTTTTTAATATCCTTTAGTGTACAATATAAAAAGCATTGTATGGTATCTTGGTCATTTATACAAATTCTTTTGTTACTATAATAACAAAAACTAAAAAAATGTTGATGCTGGACACAGGAAGACTTGCGTATTTTAACAAAGGTTGGGCTGTAAATTGCGGGCATACTGAATGTGCTTGTTGCCTTGCGAAAGCTAATTTACTATAGAATAATTAAGGTGTAGGGGTGGTAATTTGGAGAATGCCACTTAATTCGAGCATGAAATATAGCATGTAAGTATATTTTAGCTAATCAAACTGGGAAAATTTACTCTGGAAAATGTCAAGCTGTGGTCCTTACTGAAAATTATGAAAAACTATCGGCTGTATTAAAAGTTAGTGGGTTTATCATCATTCATCTCAGGAAACAAGATGAAAACATTTCAGTGTTCTTAAATGTTTTACTGTTTATACGACTAACATACACGTTATTAGGACCACAAGTCTTCCTTCACACAAACAATTAGGAAGATACAGGTCAAGAACTTCAGTTAATGTTCACATCAAATATCAGAATGAAGACACAGTGTGATCTCCACAACTCTGATTGTCACATGGATGTTGGTACCAAAAGGTCTGTTTTGAGCTTTTCATATAGTGATCCTGGGATTTTCACATAGAACAGACTCTAGAATTTATACAGAATTGTGTGAAGGACAAAAAAAATATCTTGTAAGAGGAGGGCCTGCAGAATGAAGCACCTTGTTATTGGAAAAGATCAAAGGAGAAAGTAATAAGACATCTCTGAGCTGTCTGACAGCGAGGCTCCACCCTGGCACGAAAACATCATGTTCCTTGCTTGACTGCAGTTATGGTGCTGAAGGGACTATGCAACTCCAGCAGCACTTCAGCAGCAATGAGGAGGCTACTCCCAACTTACCAATTTTGCTGCCTCATTACCCACGATCACTGCCTGTTCCTGGCTGGACACCTGCCCTTACACACCAAAAAAGCCATTACACCATTCTCTCCCTCTCTGTTTTCTCTCTTGCTTTCTCTGTCTTTTTTCTATGCTCCGCTCCTCCCCAGGTCCTAAATAAAAGAATACTTTTTCTGCGCTCAGAACTCCAGCATTCATGTTTGTGCTTGTCCATCTGCTGGGGTATCAATGCTGAAGATTATGAAGTCAGCTAACACAGCCCTCAGCCCCACACTCACCCATGAAAAATAACTCACATCCTGGAGGTGGGAATACATGAGCAGTGCACAATAAAGAAGCTCGCTTGAGGCCTTCACGTTGCCATGAATGAGCTGCTATGCAGAGAGATTGCCACCACACTTGTACCTTCATTCTGGTGAGATGATTTGTGCCCTTTGCAGGAATTCACCCCATATGACAACATTGAAGGTATAGTTTTATTATTTGAGTACATGGCATGACAAGAAGGCTGATTACAAGAGGAATGGGTTTCAGCTATTGCATCCCCACTCTCTGGGAAGGCTTAGTGGGCATACTCCATCCTTCTGGCAATAGAATTCAAGGATTACAGAAAGCTTGTAGTTAAAGTGCTTTCCAGGCACAATTTCTCTCCTAGCAGTTTAGCCCCAAAACTTTAACTGGTGATCATTTCAGAGGCAATCTCCTAATGGCCAATCAAATAGCAGAGAGACTGGCAACTGTCAACTGGCACCTCAAACTGATCAAGCCTTTAGTACCACTTCAAGCAACTGCCTATATTAGGCCCAACCATTTGGGCTCCACAAGACACGTATGACCTTCCAGCACTTTAAGGATTTTTTTTTTTGCAGAGGTGAACCTAATCAATGTCATCATACAATCAACCACCTGAGCTGATCACAGAAGTTCTCAAAAACCTGAGAAAAGTGGGGCTGACAGCAAACCTCTACAAATACCGTCTAGGGCCGATGAAGTCACAGTACCTGTGCCCCAGTGATAAGGAACCCAGACTTTAAATGACAATTCAATACTGAAACCAGCTCCTCAAAGATAGGCCTGTTTTCCGTTATTTCACAAATATCCATTGATGATAAATATCGTAACCTATACATAAGCAGGAAACTCAAACACATAAACAGAAGTATGGTACCAGAGAATGTCAGGCTTTAAGGACAAAATAGGGCAGAATAGAACTTAAGTACTATATGCGAGGTCAACACAATGTTGGTGACAAATCACACTTATTTTTAATTGCAGAATTTCTCAATCCAGGTGCCGGCAAGCACCACGGCATTGATGATGGCTCCTGCCAACATGCCTGGTGTGCTCAGCTTGCAGATAATACAGAGCTGGGGGTGGGTCCAGTGATGATAGGGGTCCATCCCAGCATGAAAACTTAGCATGCTCCTCATTTGACTGCTGGCATGGTGCTGAAGGGACAGCACTATATCAGCACCACTGTTTTGGAAAGGACAGCAGCACAGGCCACTAGGTCAGTTGGGGCATCACAACACATCATGGCTGGTTCTTATCCTTATCCTTCATTTCCCTAATTTCTGTAGTTTACTTTTGATTCTATAAAGCTGCTTTGCGACAATGAGCATTGTTAAAAGTGCTATATTAATTAAATTTAATTGAATTTATTATGCAGATGAAACAATGCTCTGTGAAAAAGATCAGGTGAGTAGTACATAGTTTGCAACAAGCACAATACTGGTTTTCAACACCTTTCCCTTGCATACCAAAATAGTCACTGCACCACTGCACCTACACTGCACTTCTCCCACATCTCTCTCTCCCTCTTTTTCCTTAGTTTTGTTCTTCAATTAAAGAGCACTTTTTGGACTCTTACAATAACTTAAAACAATTGGAAACAGCATGGAAAACATCAAAGCTTGTGGTGGATGAGCTAGGAGATCACACCATGTTTCATGCTGATCAGCCAAGAACAAGAATCTAGAGCGACAATGATTAAAGGCTCATCAAATCTGGACAATGAAGACTGAAAGAAAACAGGTAATTTTTTAACTAATCTTCAACTATCCTGTTTGGGTGATTCTACTGTATCCTCATGAAAGCCACAAATGCCTGTTCTTGGCTGACAGGTTTTCTGCTGTTGTAGCACATCCACCTCAAGGTCCAATGCTTTGTGGAAGCTGAGATGCTTTTAAACTCACCATGATTATTAAGAATGATCATTTACTGTATCCTTCCAGGCAATTTGAATCAATCTGTTTACCTCTTATATCAACCACAAAACTGTCAAAGGTCTAGAAAAGCTTATGTGTGAAATTCACAGGAGAGCAGCAGTTTATGAAACACCCAAACCATCCCTTTTGCCAACAATCATAATAAGATCAAACTCACATAGATCACACTGTTGTATCTCCCATGTCACTGGCTCGTTTATGACATCCAGGCAACTATAAAAACCTATCATGCACCAATTCATGCTATCCTGTATAGTCTCGGCACAGCCCAAGGTCCTATGAACCCTGTTTATCAGGATAATGCATTTTTGTGTGTGCGAGTCAATGCCACTTCTACTGCAGTCTGACCTGAAATGCACAAGTGTTCAATGTAAAGATCAGGAAAATAATTGTGATTTTATTTTGAAAACCTTCTCATACCATTGAAACATTTTGCTTACACCACAGGCAGCACAACACACAGCAAGCTTCTGAACCTATGTTTGTGATGTCCATTAAGCTTAGCAAAGTGCTCATGTTCAGACTGCACTCAAACCAGCCAGAGTATAAACTGAAGTGCATGTACTATATACACTGTATAACTATCCTCTGGATATTTTAAAAACATTGAAAAATGTGTTGTGCTATGACCCTTCCGTTTTGGTTATCAGATTGATATGTGTTTGTATGTTATACAATGTTAGTCTTAATATAATAGATCTACGGTGAATTCTGTATATTGTGAAAATTTGGAGCCATGGTGTAGGCATAATGTGCTGTGGCTTATTTTTCCAAAGTTTATATATGATGTTTATCAAACACAACATCAATATACATATGTAATTCCCTGTGAAAGTATTACTATAGAAATGATAATGCATTAGAGCTATGCATTAATATGTACTTTGCATTTGAGATATAGAGGGTACAGCTGTCAAATCCATGCGGTTATAGATTTTTTTTTTTAAACGTCTACCAATTGGACCACTTAGAATTGAACAGTGCTGTGGTATAATATATAATTTCGGGCAGTCTTTAGATAATAATTTATCATATAATTTTAGGTTATAAGTGTATGTTAAGCCTACATACTCTAATACTAAGGTGAGATCAGGATATGTGACACGGTAAAGTATATTTGTAAAGTACAGTCTATTCGTAAATCTCAAATTTTAAAGCCAGCACCACTACCATTTAAGAGTTAGTTAAAAATAGTTAAAAGGTTAAAGCTAAAAATAATCTGATCAGCTTTAATATAATCAGTAATATTATTATATCAAGTTGAAGCTTATTATTAATACAAAGAAATAAAATGTTGTAAGGTTGAGTATCTTATGCTTTGTTTACACTAAGTTGTACTTCTTTTATCATCAGCCAAATACAATACACTCCCTGTTTTTAGTAAATTATTAAATCCGGAATAATGTGCATAACACCACTTTTACTCAACATTTTTATTTTAGTGGATAACACTCTCTGTTCGGGTATTTTACACTCTCTCACCTCGGACTGCTGTGGATGTGTTTACTCTAATAACCCGTGTTTTTTTTTTTTCTTTTCATAGTGGCGCTTCACATTACCGCTTTATTTAACACCATGGTTTCGGAACACATTTTTGGTACAGTAATCCATGCTGTGTCGCTCATTTGTTTGTTTCATGAGAATTTGGGCAATGCATTAAGGTTATTTTTGTGTCTTCCATGTACTTTGTATTTACAGTAAACTATCTTTGTTGAGTGAATTTGGGTGCCCCCTGGTGGATAGACCTTGGTATCCTAAGGCCACAGGCTAGTAGGGCCCCTGAGTGGCGCAACAGAAGTGAGTTCATCCAATAATCTGGAGATTCTGAGTTAGCTAATCTGTAGATACTGATGCTACAGCCATCTGTATCCAGAGTCTAGAGAACAGATTGCCTGTGCACTCTAGGGGCGGAGTGATGACAAACCCACACTCTCGCATCAATCATAGCAATATTAGTGTGGGTGTCTATGAGCTCCCGCAATCGCAAGTTTGAAAAGATGTGGATGGTTGACGTTAACTGTCTTGGAGTGTGCCCTAGTGGAGAAATATTTGAAAACTGGTTATGTTAGCCATAAAATCAGGGACACATCCCATTTTTAAATTTATGGTCTGGGTGATTTTTGGTACATTGAAGTTGGAAAAAAATATGATTTCAACTTAAATTTGTAAGTAGTTGGAAATGTCTGTAATTTCCTAAAGTGCACATAAAGACATAGCAAAATTATATATAAAAACGTAGGAATGTATAGTAGGAGCACTCAGATGTGCAAGAATAGTAACAGCATTATCTATAGCAAATAGTGCAAACAATGGCTCTTTTATTAAATTGCATGAATTTTTATAGAATTTAGTTAGCCCAACTCTGTAAACCATTCTTTCAGCTCAGTGGTTAAGGCATTGGACTACTGTTCGGAAGGTCCCAGGTTCAAGTCCAACTACCACCAAGTTGTCCCTGTTGGGCCCTTGAGCAAGGCCCTTAACCCCAACTGCTCAGATGTATATTCAGATAAAAATTTAAGTCGGATAAGGGTGTCTGCCAATGTATGATGTAGATTCTTTCACAACAAAGTAATTGGGGAGCTTGTCTTTCTTGACATGAAATGCCACCTCAGTTGAAAAGTCAACTTTAATAGTTGAGAATGTTGTTCTTAACTCTGAGTTATACTGTATATACACGTATTAGCTGTACATTAATCAACATATAGAGAGATTTGTTTATTAAATCTAATACACTGACTACAGTTCAGACCGCCACCTTTTCATTCTGTCTGTTGAATGCCCTGAAGTCAGAAAGGATAATTCTGTGTGTAAAAGCTTGGGGGTAGTGGGGGCTGACAGACCTGTTTATCAGTTTTAAAAGGCTGTGTTTTTCTTCATGTTGGTTTTTATTTTTTCTTACAGTAATTGTGGAAGGTTTAATTAAAACTAAATAATTAAGAGAATTACCCAACACTAATTAAAGCTAGTGAATGGTCCCCTAACCAAACAATCCAACTACTGGTGGACCATGTTTACCAAATTCAGGGCAAGTTCTCACAATCCTCTTAACCTTAAGCACACCAACTTCTATATGATAAGGTTTTTAATGAATTTTGCTTTGGACTACATCCTTAAAGTTCATGGGATTTTTTATCAGCCATGTGGCTTGACCTGAACTCTTTTTTTTTTTAATGTTTTTTTTTCAGGTGTCTGTAGATACAACAAAATTGGCACATCAAGCAAAGAGAGACTTTTCTCTTTTTGTCAATGTGTTCATAAGTTATAGGCCAAAATGTAAGAGACAATGCAATAGGGCCACCACCAGGGCATAACTAGTCTATCCTGCTTATATACTTATTAGTATAATAATAATAATAATAATTATAATAATAATAATACTCTACTGTCCTGCTATTAATACTACTACTACTACTACTACTACTAATAATAATAATATATATATATATATATATATATATATATATATATTCACCTGAAGAGAAAACATATAACAAATAAAAGCAACATTGGTAGGTTAAATTAAATTCATTTACTTTCTTTTTTTATATGAGCAAATAAGATTTCTCGTGGACTTAGTTAAGAAAAATATTTGCATCTCTCTTTGTAGAAGAAGAAGCTTGCATATTAAACCCTTTATATTGTTGTCATGTCTAAAATGGTCTGAAGATAGCATGTTGCTTTTAACCGACAAGGTACTGCTTCAGTGTGTCTTGAAGTGCAGACTTGTGCTTTTCGTTCCTGAGAGATCATTAGTGTTCATTAGCCACTCGGGATGCTGTCAGTGTGCAGATGTTGCCACTGACCAACAGATAAAATTCCTTTATTCCCCAGATAATTACCCTGGCTCTGTCAAAGGCTGATAAGTTCAGCAAGGCATTTTCGGACAAGGCATTTCTGAGCCCCACTTAGACCACTTTTACTGGTCTAAGGGCCACATTCACAAATTATTCACTATTCTACAAAATTCTAAAGTATTTATGGACTCATAGGACCAAAGCTTTCTCTCTCTCTCATACACACACACACACACACACACACACACACACACACACACACACACACACACACACACACCTGTATATCTTGAGAATGTAGTGCATTTACCATTTCAATTTGTTTCAAAGGTGTTAAGTTTGGTTAAGGTAAGAGGTCTACGCAGGTCACGCAAGTACTTTCACACGCACTTTTTTCTTTTAAGTCATGTGTTCTTGGACCAAATGTGCACAGGGGCATTGCCAAGCTAGAAGACCCTTCCTTTCACTGAATGGAAATTTTAATGCTACAGCAAATAAAAACAATACTGTAAACAATTCTGTACAGTGGTGTGCTTCCATATTCAGTTATTCAGTGTTATGACTTCCTGACACACTTTTAGTACTTTTTCTTCTGTACACTGTCATGTTGGATATGAAATGAAACAATCAGGATGTGTAGATTTTGTAAAAGTGTGAACTTTAAGGCTTAACTCAATGTGTTTAACAGAAATATAGCATTAATTGTTTAGATATTTCAGGCAAGTCCCTCAATTCCCTTAAAATGAAAAGCATGAAAACAAATGCTCAGTGGGAAGCAGGTGCCACCTTCTCAACAACAGTTCTTTTATGAAAGCTTTGGTTTAGCAGCAAAGTATGCAGCTCATTGTGCAGTACACTATGTGCAGTGAAAGCATAGGGCTTTACAGCCATCTTGGTGAAGGTCGCGACCATTTGGGTCAATCCTCAGCAGGCAAAGTAGCAGCAGTGGCGCACAGACTTGTGCAGAACAGGTGAGACCAGCGGCGCTGAGCAGGAAGCGTGTTGTAACCAGAGACAGCAGTGCGGCGCATGGGCAGACAGCAGGTGGCTTTCCCTTATGTGGTTGGGACTTGGAAGCACTTGAGTCTAAGTGAACAGGAGATGTGTGTAAGTTAGAGCTTAGAGAGAAACTACCAGAGGTGGAAAGTAACGAATTACATTTACTCGCGTTACTTAGAGAGAAACTACCAGAGGTGGAAAGTAACGGATTACATTTACTCGCGTTACTGTAATTGAGTAGTTTTTTTGTGTACTTCTACTTTTTAAAGTAGTTTTTAAAATMTGTMATTTKACTTTTACTTAAGTATGTTTTGTTTGAAGTATTGTAATTCACTACATTTTAAATCATATTCGCTACTGAGTGAAACAAATGAATGAAATTGCAAAAATAATGAAACATATTATGCTTTGTATAAATGGTTCGTTGCGCTTGTGTGTGTGTGTATCCTGGTCGCGCGCCGCTCCAGACTCCACTCCAGGTTTTCTGACTCTCCCCTGAAAAGAAGACAACAGCTTTATTATGCAAAGGTGTTCCTTCAGTTAAACTAGTTTGAGATTTATATTAGCTCGTCTTTTTTGAACTACGCTAGAATGCCTCATCCCACCACCGCTGATAAAAAAAAAAAAAAGAAAGTAACTCGGTAACTTTTACTCTGAGTAAATTTTTTATGAGCTACTTTTTACTTTTACTTGAGTAGACTTTTATAATGGTAACTTTACTTGTACTTCAGAAAAATTACTTTTACTTGAGTACAAAATTTTAGTACTCTTTCCACCTCTGGAAACAGGTGAGGGACGTCTCATAAGGACTGATTGGATGCTGAGTGGTGATCCACTTCCAGCCAAGATAAGTTCCATGGGCCTGCTTCCTTGTTAAGTTTGTGTCACTGTCAGCGCACCTCCCGCTGTCTGCACAATATGTGTGTGCAAGAAGCACCTGCACTGAGTTACCCACGGTCACAGCCTCCCCCCACCCCAGCTTCGAGCTCACCCCTGCTGGCCAGTACAGGGCATGGCGTCATGAGAGGGCATCTGTGTTCCCATGTTGTGCGCCGGATCTGTGAATCACAGAAAACAAGAAGTCTTGTATGGAGAGAAAGTAACAAGTTATTTGGGGGGTAGTTTCATAACTCTTGCCAGCCATTGTAGAGGAGCATGATACAGTATGTAAACATGAAGTGCCACCTTTCTACTGTAGATAATATTGGAGCTCCACTACTACCCATTTAATGCCAAGAGCCTCTTATTCGATCATGGCATAATTTCTCTCTGCCTGCATAAGCTTCATACTTATATACAGGACTGAATGCTCTTTGACCTCAAACTCCTGAGAAAGAACTGCCCAAAGTCCAGTGTACGATGCATTGGTTTGGACAACGAAGGGGTGGTTGAAATTGGGGTTCGGTGGGACGTGGGATCTAATGAGGTGGGACTTTAGGGTGTTAAATACATTATCTTCTTAGGCTGTCGAGCAGAACTTCTCCAGTGGTTCTTTTCTCAGGAGGTTGGAAAGGGGTGCTGCCACAGAGGAGAAAAAAGGCACAAAATGGCGGTAATAATTATATTATATTACAGTATTTGAATTGAAATCCATTTAATAAACAGATCTCATACCTTCATTCCATGCACTTCACAGTAATACCTAAAATGTAGTTCAGTTTAAAATAAAATATATATAAATATTTTAAAACACGCTAATGAGTGTGCAATTAAAAATAAACGCTGCAGTGCACAAGATACCAATATTTGCAGTATTTATGTGACTGTATAAAATATCTAAATTCTGGTATATTGTATGTGTGGGTGTTTGTGGTGTGCGGGAGAAACCAGTTTAAATTAACCAGTCCAGAAGCACAATGATAGAAAATGGCCGTAAAGCTGTCTTGATGGCGAATAATCCTAATTTCAGTTCACAGTCTCAGAAAGTGGAACAGAATGGCATCCTTAGTACAAACTTGGTTTGTAGGTAGTTTCTCCTCTCCTGATTATTTTATATAAGGTAAAGCACAGGTTAAAGTTTGCACTTAAAGTAAATTTAATATCTGTGCATACACAATACCATCCCACCCCTCCCAGGCTTCTACTCTCCTGCCTCTGCTTCACATACACAGCCAGATTCATTTCAAAGATAAAGTGCAAATTAATGATATATTTTTATAATATTAATATTTATATAAGATTAATATTTTTATGTTGTGGAATGAATCAGTGGAGTTTCCATTATTCTTATGGGGAAATTTGCTCAGAGACAAAATGGCGTCCAGGATTCCACTCATGATTCAAAGATTTCAAGTCAAACATTTCACTGTGAGAATAATTTCTTTAGGCGCGGTTATGGTTTTTGGTTATATGATGGCAGTGTTGGGAAAGAGGACAGATTTAGTCATGCGAATTGCTTTACATCTTATTTGTATCAAAGGTGTATAAGATTCACTTTGTCCCCAACTTACAAACAAATTTGACTTATGAACATATTCCTGAAATGGAACTTGTTTGTAAGTAGGGGAATAAAATTGAGAGTAAAACGCTCAATGACCTGTGAAACTGGATATTATTCAGTGTGGACACTGTGCAAACAACATACTGCAGTACAGTAGTGTAGATATCTATCAAAGATGTATGCAGTGTTGCAGTGTATATGAGCAATCACATACACTGATTTATGTTATTCAATACTCTTCACTTCCAAATCAATACTTCTCCTTTACCTCTTACTGCTGCTATCACTAGTACTGGTCTTACTGTGATTATGTGAAATGATGCACATGATACTAATATTTTTGTAAGAATCTTTAACAGTTTTAACAGGAAATATCTTCTCAAAAGTACTCAAAGATGTGTGTATATTTTTGTGTACAATAGACATGAAATACAGCGTGCTGGAAGCTAATTCATTGGTCAGAATTTTTTACCTCTGTTATAAAATGAAGGGACCAAGAATAGATATGTGGCCTGACAATGTGCAAACTAATGTTTTGAGCTTTTGAAAAATTGATGTAATTCCTAAACAACTAGGTTTTTTTTTTTTAAACTGAAAGTCTACACTTTCATCACATTTTAATTTCTTTATTTTAAATCATCTGGTTGTGTACAGAGGCAAATAAATAGAGGAAAACTGTGTAATGACTAATCCTGATAAAATGGAATGATTTAAGGTGGAGTGAATGCTTTAAAGCAGCAACCTGAGAGGCAGCATAGTTAAAGTTATAGCTTTTATTTGTTTGTTTATTTGTTATTTTTACACCTCATTAAGGAAGCATCAAGTCCATACTAACTCTGACTAAACAGAGAACAGATGGCTGCTGCGCAGGGAATCAGATGTGTTCACTATGAAAACCAGCAAATGCTGTGTGTGCTGTGTGTGGCTTTTGAAAATGGATGTGAGTACATGTGTAAGTAAGACTGAAGAACTAGGCAGATAAACAAAATTGTGCTAGGCAGAGTATCAGTCACTCTATTTCCCTATATTTGGACCAGCCATTGACTGGACAAGCGAGGATTTGTGTCAGTGTTTGTGAGAACACAAGATTCCTAACACACCCCATGAGACTCTAGAGCAATTGTTGAATGAGCAGATAAACAACTGCACACAGTAGTTCAACTCTACAGTTTGTCTTGCTCATTGCAGGACAGCAGGAAGACTGGCATGAACATGCTTAATCCCATGCTACTTTTTACTTGTGAGACAACTATAAAACAGCCAACAAGCTGCAACCAGATGGTGGTGTCAGTTGGGAGCCCCCTTTAAACCTTTGTGCATACACTGAGGCCCTGAACAACAATGTCACTCACTCACTCACTCATCGTCTATACCGCTTTATCCTGTATTCAGGGATGCGGAGACTTGGAGCCTATCACAGGAGACTTAGAACACAAGGCAGGGTACACCCTAAACAAGGTTCCAATCCATCACAGGGCACACATATACATACATTCATTCACACACTACAGGCAATTTGGGAACACTAAATTAGCCTAATCTGCAAGTCTTTGGAATGTGGGAGGAAACCGGAGTACCCGAAGGAAACCCACCAAGTACGGGGAGAACATGCTAACTCCATGCACACAGAGACGGGAATCACCAACCCTGGAGGTGCAAAGTGACGTTGCTAACCTCTATACCGCCTTGAACAACAATGTATTATACAAAATTACCTACTGTATTAACTGTGAATCTGTTATGTTGACCTAACCTTAAACAAACTGAACAACTTTGGGATGAATTTAAATGATGTCTGGGCAGCAGGCCACTAAAGTTATTGATGTTAAGATGGTCAGGCATCAATATGCATTTGGCTATATAGTGACAGGTAACAATTTGGTAAAAACAACATTCAGGTAAGTATACTTACTACTTTGTAAAAAGGTCTTTATGGAGTGCAGGGTTTTGAGGGTATGATGTAAGTTGATGACTACAAGTTATAGTATCTGTCTAGTCTGAAAATCCTTTAGGCAGGTCTAGTAAGAGTCTAGTAAAGGGTCTTGTGTGCCACATGCCAGAAGACAGCTCAGAGAAGACCTTCTTAGGTAATTGAGAATTGTCCATTCTCACAACATAACCTACCCATTTCATAATGAGAGCCTCAATGCCTGAGAGGCTGGCTGTGTGCAGTATTGCTATGTTTGAAACTTGTCATGGTATGATTATGATCTTGTGGAGGAAAAGGAGATGGAGCTAATCCAGAGGGGGAAAGATAAAAAGCTTGAAACGGATTAAAAAAGATAGGTAAAAAGGCACAAAAGACCGTTTACTGGAAATGTTTTGTCTTTCGGTTGTTCCCAACGAGAGGTCTGGGAGGTTTTCATCAGAAAAGGCATTCGGCTTAAGACCTGTGCCAATGTAGATGTGGAAATAAGGTCCTTAAATACTGTGGTAATAGTGTTCAACTGTACATTATCAGAAATAGGTAATGATGAGCATGACAAGATACTTGAGTGTTGGGGACTAGTGGTTTGGGTTGGCCATATTTGTAAGCCATGATGTTTGAAGCATATCTAGTGTGACAGATTCTATGACCTGATAGTGAACAATCAAATCAAAACAAAACAAAGAACAAACAAAAAAAGCATGGTTGAATTTACCAGAATAGATTTTTTTAAATGATTTTAGGACTGCAATTTTTTTTTTTTTTTTACTGTTATAAGGTAATTGTCTAACAATTAATATGTTATAGGGGGTTAAACTGCAACAAGAAATATTTTCTTATATATACTTCAGACCTTCCATGCTAAACAGGTTTGTTAGTTATGGAATCCTGTACAGTAAGCTTGTTCAGCTTTTTTTCCCTGTAGACTTCTGATTCACACATAATAAGAATAGTGTCTATGCAATACATGCTGTATCATGTACTGTAGGCCATGTGGATTTGAACTAGCCTTTTTGTAAATATTATTTAAACATTTGGCAGACCAGTATGAATATATGGGCAAGATACAATTAAAAGGTGTGTAAATTCATAAAAGTATGTGTATCTGTGCGAGCTTCTGGGTAGCTCAAGGGTTCGCGTAGAGTACCAATGGAAATGGTGGTGCGAGTTTCCGGTTAGAGAAACTGGAGGCAAGAGAGGTGGTTCCAGCTGAAGGGTTTATTTGGATTATT
>QMIH01001444.1:11199-71091 GCA_003987875.1 Clarias batrachus
CTACATAGACACTCGTTTGTCCGGCGCCCCGCGTGCACCAACACAAATGAGCGTAATACAGTTTAGATTTTTTGTTCATTGTAAATAAATTATATTAAGAAATACAGCGGAATATTACGACTAAATGACTTTATTTCATTATTAAAATAAATTATTATTATTATGTTAAATAATTACATGTTAAAGTAGTATTTTTCTCTAAGGAGGGCGGCGTTGACCGGCCGCCGCTGGTGATTTATACGGTTACATATTGATTTACAAGTACATGGTTAAAAACTGATATTGCCTATTGTGCTTTAGAAAACGCAGAGCAGGGTATAAAAAGTTTAAACTGTTAAATGTTTAAAAATGTACCTTACAAGCTGTATATTTGTACTTTTGTTTCTTTTATAGAGTTGTTAATTTTTGGTAGATATTTTTCTAGAAATTGTATAAGATTGAGCAGGTGTTTATATATTTATTTTTGTTTAAACCGGAAGTTTGGGGCGGAAGAATAGCGGAGAAATAGCGGGAAAAGCGGCTGTGAGGAGAATCATGCTAATGACGCAGCTACAACGTGAACAGCTTTAAGTTGTGTTCTGTCAGAGTTTAATTATAAGTGTGAGACTGTCGGCATGATCATCTAAAACAATACGGACTTCTGTGAGAGACTGAGGAGTTCGGGGRGRATTTCCTTGAGTTKAATAYTTTCTGGATACCGGCTCGTTAACACAGTGAGGGGAGTTTAGCCACGTGAACAGACTGAGCGAGTTCGCTAACCCAGCTGCACGTGCGTCGGTGGACCGTTGCTAATCTGGAGATGCGGAATAACTGCGTGAATGTGATCAGCATCAACAGCTGCTACTCGGCGTGTGAACAGAAACAGGACCAGCAAGATTCGGTGGATAATCTCCGAACAAGGGAATAAGGTACCGTCCGTTTACTTTGGGTTTGTTGCTCTCTGGAGTGAAACGACGCTGAGTTTTTGGTCTCACCGACCCCAAGCACCGAATCAGGTCTGCAACGGTTCTGTTTCTTGTCATTTTTACAATTTATTTGGATGTTAAACTCATTTAAAAAAGGGAACGCCAATTGATTTACCTTATATGAAAACTGGATATTTGTTTAATTTGTTTTATAGTTTGATTAAACTTGAATATATATTTTTCTAAACAAGCTGAGTGATTGTTTATTACTGTTTATTCATCGAGCCCCGGGTTTGTCTTTAATGTCTACATTAATTTAAGGCACGATCCACACTCCCTCATGACGTAGCGAGTGCACCTCATAGAATGTTTAGAAAATACTATATACTATTCTATATTTTCAAAATAGAAAATACTATTGTGACTTTGAATTGTGAGTGCACATAGCTGTTTTATTCTGTGCTTATAGTATTATTATTTAGCATAAGAGGTGTATATTGTTATAGTGACCCAAGTCTTATAATATTATAATAATAGAATAATCTGAGTTATCATAAAAATAAGTTAGCGTGAAAGGACTCGGGGCGCGTTTTACATACATTGACAGTAGACGGGCTACATCTACACACAGGAATAATAACTTCATGAACAAGATTGGAAACAAAACAAAAGAAAAGAAATAAAACAGCCCCACAGAATATCAGGGAACTGTCAGAATCAGAACTCACAGCCCATGCTGACAGCATACGTTTCCTACTCCAGGCTATATCCACTTCGGGTTTAAATCCTTACTTGGATGTAGATGGGATATTTGGAGCACTAAACAGAGACACATGCAGATACAGACACAGGAACAAACCATTGTAGTATGATGGTGTTACACCCATAATGCTGAAGGCTGACGGGCGCAGGAACATGCCGGTATCCTGGAGTATGTCCGTGCCATCAGGGAAGAAGAAGTGATAACCATAGATGTGATGTGCTGGTGATTCAGTACACTCAGGTGGTCATGTGACTTCATTTKATCYCCACATRACGTTGCTGAGTCTCGACCTGAGCGACTGAAGCGACCCCAGATCATAACACTGTCTCCAGAGTAGTGCCGTTGTTCTGGGGTTAAAGAGGACTGTGGGAGTCGGCCTTGTGTTAAAGCCAGTTAGCTTCT
The DNA here is from genome assembly GCA_003987875.1 of Clarias batrachus. NCBI lineage: Eukaryota > Metazoa > Chordata > Actinopteri > Siluriformes > Clariidae > Clarias > Clarias batrachus. The sequence continues at coordinate 13,270 of QMIH01001444.1, forward strand.
TTATCGCTCATGTCAGCCCGTGAATATAATTGTGTGGCGCGTCACGAACCTGAAAGCGCGCTGGAGGAAGCTCGCGCTCAAGTTAACTAGCAGTAATGAAAGATCGAAGCACAGCTCGGACGATTCAAAGGTAATTTGCGAATGACTTAGGAGCAATTACTAAGTAGACAAGGTGTTGTTTAAGATGACATAACGTTATCAGATGTCCTTTGTGGCAAAGCACCCTCATTTACATTTTACTGCAGTCATTCTCTTGTGATGAAATGTTCTAGAAGTTCGAGGGAAAGTCATGTTTTTCAGTCTGTTCTGTTAGACTAATATGGTGCTAATACTTACTACAAGCTTGTGTCTGATGAAAAACAACGTAGTCCCTAAAAAGATCATTTATTTCATCATGCATTTGCAGCATATTAAATGTGTTCATTAGACTAATGTTATGAAAATCTTCCATTTTCTTAATAAAAAAGCTGAGTCACAGTGCTAGCAGTCTGACCGTTTTTAACCGCTGCAGAACTTTCATTAGACAAAAGAGCAGGAGAAAAAAATTCATCACTTACTTGTCACTGTGGGTAATTATGGAGTTATACAAGCACTGAAACCTGCTGTGCGTATCACAGAATAATGACGTGAATGATGTGCATATTATGGTATTGATATCGTTATCATATCGCCTGCTCCTCTCCTTCTAAATCTGATGTAAAATCAGTACGTGTCAATATGCAGTACAGCATGTACATATGAAACACATCATCATGGACTTGTGCGCTGCTCCATTACTGTACATCTCTCCGTACTCTCAAAAGTCTCAAATAAAAGTTGAAGATTTCTGTTGGTGTCATGTTGCCTCGACAATGAAGAGACGTGAGCAGTTTTTTTTTTTTTTTTTTCATTCTCTCAAAATAGTCCACACTTGTCATGTGGAACGAGGGATTTTCTGATTGAGTCCTGAGAAACTATCATATCACACATGTCCTAAAAAATCTAAAAAAGTTTCCATAAAAATGGTACACGCACTACGCTTGGTCTGGTTTGCTCATACTTTCTCAATTGTAAAAACGCAGAATAAAATATAGGCATGTTTATAGGATACAATAATACAACAGATTGTACAGTTATATCGAATGTAATAACCTGTACAAACATTCATCCATCTTCAGTAAGCTGGTCAGTATCCAGGTGGATTCGAGTTCAGTGCTCAGGAACGCTCTGCCTGAGACCCCGGATGGGTCATGAGTTCATTACCATTCACACCTACATATGAGCACTCCAGGGTCCCTGGTTCAATCCTGAGCTCGAGTTACTGACTGTGTAGAGTTTCAGATTTTCTTTTAGTCTGAGTGGGGTGCACTCGCTACGTCATGAGGGTATGTGCATCATGCCCCTGCAATGGACCTAAATTAATGTACAGCCAATATGTAGCCATGTATATAAAAAGCATAATATACAAGGGCCACTAAAGACAAACTCAAGGCTTATGATGAAATTTCTGGTGAATAAACGCATAAATTGATTGACATTTACAGAAGACCTTATCCACAGTACAACATTTGTATGCTGCAAATGTTTTAAAGAAGGCGGAGAAAACTTTCTACCTTGATGGTGTCCAAGCTCTAGTGAAACACTGGTATAGACGCATTAGTGTAGCAGGAGATTATATAGAGAAATAAAGGGAGATTTTACTCTCAGGACTGTGTTCTACATCTAGGCATTTGACAGACGCTCTTATCCAGAGCGACTTACATTTATTTATATATATATATATTTAATCTCATTACATCTGAGCAATTGAGGGTTAAGGGCCTTGCTCAAGGCCCAACGGTGGCAACTTGGTGGTTGTGAGGTTTGAACCTGGGATCTTCTGAACCGTAGTCCAATGCCTTAACCACTGAGCTACCCCTGTTATTCTGTAACAATAAAAAGTCCCGCTTTGACCTGAACACACCTCGTATGAGAATGATACGAATAACTTTCACTGTAATCGACACGGTTTCCAATATTTCTGAACGTAATTGTTTTTCTCTTTAATTAAATCTTCCTTAAGCTCTCAAAAAAAAGCAAAACAAAAACAACAAAAACAAAACCCTTTTCAACAGTGTGTGACTGATGGTACTTAGTAACCTAGTAACCCAGCGTAAGGATCTATCCACTCTGGATAAGAGCGTCTGCCAAACGCCTAAATGTAAATGTTAATGTAAATGTTAGTCATAGCCCATTCCCTACCGGTTACAGCACTTTCACATCAGCCACCCAGGGAGGGTAAAGACGATCACCCTTCCTCTGAGAGACGTGACTTCAGACAAACGATAATCTATCAGAGTGTTTTCACGTATTTAAAGGTCCCATATTTTACTATTTCTATAAAAAGTTAACTTAATGTTCCCCCCAGATAATACATTTTTCATGCCTCAAATTCTCTTCATTTCACTTCTACACTGGACACACCATTTCAACACACCATTTTGTAAATGAACTACTGTTGCGCCACGCCCGACCAGAGAACAGCCTGGGGGAGGGGCTATTCTAATATGAACTCGCATTAGGAGGGAAATCTGATTGGCTTGTTTAAACCCTGGTCAATACAAAAATGGAAAAAGGACAAAAAGCTGGGAGATTTTTGAAAAACTCAAAAGATGATTTATTTTTTAAAATCAATTTGTTTAGTATAAACACATCTAAATGGCAGTGATTCTTCTTAAGTTTCATTTTTCAAAACAGCCATTAGAAATAAACTGCAGTAAAATACTTTGGTGTTAAACCTTTGAATGAAACAGAAATAGTTTCAAGGCTATGTGTTTGTTAGTTCATTGTAACAGCTTTCATTCAGTTAGTTTTTTTTTTTCTTTTCATGCTGATATCTATTTTACTTTCATTGCAGCGGAAATCAGTGACTTTTCATTTCCTGCCGGTACGCTGTTGGTCACGCCATCAACAGCAGCTCCAGTTAAGAATAGTCTTTCTATAATTCGACAGAGTTGAAAAGCCACCTCGTTTGATTCATTATTTATAAGTGGCCCATCAAAAATCACATTCAAGTGCACCTTACGAATCGAACGTGAGTGGTGTGAAAGAGAAGGTTATCTGTCTTTAGCTGACTGGGACAAGGCAGATGTGGACCTTTCAGCACGTCACTGTCACTCAAGGAAAGATTTTTTTAGGCTACCTGGCACCGCACTGGGCAATTATTTTGAAGTTTGAGGTGCGGATTTGGAGGGACATTTACTTTTACATCACTAACACAAACGGGTAGAATCCCAGTGCTGTACTTGTTCAAACTGACAAAACTGAAAGCACCGGACAAGAAAAGAAACAGAGAACCAATGTTGAGACATTTGATTATTCCTTTTGCAGGGAAACAATGCAACTAAATATTTATTGCAGTAAGAATTTATTACAGGTAGGGTAAACACTTGGGCAAACAGCATTTATTTTTAAACATTTGTCAGTGGAGACGCTGGACAAATCATTTGGAAGGAAAAACCTCATTACAGTCTCGAGCATTATTATCTATTTGAACAGGAATAAATTTACCAGGACTCCAGGGCTAATCTGGGTTTCTGGGTGCCACTTTAAAAGATGCCATTATGTGACCAAATGACACAAGCAGTCAGCTTCAAGGCCACTAGAAACTCGTTCCACCTGTGGTCATTTTATTGCTGAGTGTATACAAGAGGTTTATCACTAGACAGAGGTGTAAAAGTTCACTATCGATGTCACCTTGATAAACAAACCCAATCTGAGTGGAGCTTTAGTCCAGTGAATTTACCACAAATTAGGTAAACTCAAATATAACTCGGCCTCACCGGGACCGCGTCTCAGGGGCTGATGAGGATCAGCTGATATTTTTCGGACATAACCGTCAAAATCTTGAATGCTGCATTCTGATTGGCTCTCTGGACTTTAATGCATGCATTTTTGAACGACGTGAAACATTTAGCTTTTTGACGTGATAAACGGTCACGTGCATGTTCGGGATCGATCATCCGTTCACCTTCAGTATCCCGGCCAGGATCACGCCGGCTTTGGAACCCGTCCTGGGGACACAGGAAGCGAGGATGGACATGCGTTCCTACCTGAGGGCAATTTACCACACACAATACACCTGCTGTCATGTTTTTGTGGAAGTTGGAAGAAATCGGAGAGCCCTGAGAAAACCCAGGATCAAAGAAAGAACATGGAAACGTCTACGCTGAGAGCGACTGTCGGCCCTGGAGCTGTGAGCAGGGAACCCTGTGCTCGAAGTGCTCACTGGTATGTAAACAATATAATCATGCATGCTTAGAGATAAGCTCTGGGAAAAGAAAAAGTCTGTGATTGGTCATGTGCCATGTCAGTCACCCATCCTCTGAGAGATGCAGGTGGAATTCTCCAGTCAACGAGATGAGAGATACGTCCTGCGAGACGACTCCTGGTGCAGAGAGTCTAAGAGAACCATAGGGAACTAAATTACTATCCAGAACGTGTAGCCGTCTATAAAATGTAAGAGTTTCAGTACATCTCGTTGTGAATAGAGTCATTGAGGTGGAGCGCGGCCTTGAGCTATAAACCGTGCGCGACAGCCGTCTTTGTCTGAGCTCCCTGATGTGCCTGTAAATCCAGCGCAAACAGCAGCGTGCAGATTGTCGGCACTCTACAGCACCTGGAGAACCGCGCTAAGGTCAGGCTTTAAATCATTCACCAGAGTGAGATGGGCCCCTAGAGCCCGCGCTTCAGCTAGCGTGACCGACAGATGCGCGGGGTCCGGTGCCGCTCGTATCCTGCAGTTACATCAACTGTCCTCTTTGGACATGTTGAAAGTTTTACATGCGGGCTGCATTATGTATAATCAGACATGAGCTCGCGCATAGCAAATCAATTCAGTATACGGTAGTGGCTGACGTAAAAAAAAAAAAATGGCAAAGATGCCTTAAGATGGCATTTAACGCGATGGGTGACGATGACTGTCTGGCTGTGGTGATTAATCCGTAGTGTTTGTCCTTGTGTACGGATCTTGACACAGCTGAGAGCACGAGCTGTCTAAATGGTAGAAGCCAAGAGCATGGTGCCTGGTGCGAATCTCATTTTCCTGATAGAGGTAAGTGAGGCTGTCTCACTCTGCACTGATGCAACACACAAAAACCTGCCAGCAGCCCAGTGGGTTATGGATGGTACTTCACTTCATTTCACCATGTACACTTCTCACCCGGTCGGAAGTGACTCCGAACCAAAGGGGCACGAAAAACAATGTTAATGCCAAACGTGAAATTCTGTTAAAGTACTAAACTGGAGTCCACTACAAAGAGCAGCGTGATCATTTGTACCCCGTTAATTAATCACCTCGGCTTGGTGCCGTGCAGCTTCAAGGAGAAAACACAGCTCCTAATTGTTCGCTGTGGACGCTGGAGTGCTGAACGAGCATTCATAAAAACATCTCGATCAAAAAAAATTAAAAAACAGGAACAAAAGTCCCCCCCCCCTTGATTCAGCTCACCTCTGTACACAAAAGAACATGAAGTGGAAATAGCTTTAAATGGATTATAATTATTGACACGAGGCAGGAAAAAAATAGCAGAGCTGACCTGTCAAGGGCGGAGCAAGAATTAGCGGAGGAACAGGAGGGATTATTTTAATGACCTTTGAACAGTAGGTTTAAACCAATAATAAAGAAATCTTTCCTTGACCATTGATTCAAAACGCCCATGAGTACCTTCATAACAAAGCAAAGAAAGCTCCTCGGAGTCGGTCACGTCAGCCTTTCTTCTGGCCGTTCCCGGAAAAAAAGAGAAACGATGCAGAAAAAACGAGCGTCTTATGAATGGAACGGATTTAAACCTGCTTATGTATTATTTAACATTAGTGCAATGCCGGCTTTCTCCAAAATTCAGGAGACGACCAAAAGAATCAGGACATAAAAAAAGTCAATCTCATGAGCAGTCTCATGAGATACAACGACGAACAGTATGAATGTTATTAGCTCGAGTATGAGCAGTAAAAATAACCTGAACACTCATTAATGACTCGGCTAATTTCTTGGTATCCTCTGCTCTCCGGAGCGAACGCCGCGGCCAGCCCTTTGGCACGAAAACGCTGGACCTCGCCGGCTTTTCCAGGGCATTTAAATGAAGAAAAATAAATAAATAAATAAACACGGCTGAATTACTTACAGAATTACTGACTCAGTTCAATCAATGGCTGCCTTCCTTACCTTCACAGAAGAGTTACTGCTGCACTTCTTCCTGGACCAGAGGATGCATGGGGTTTGTCACAATTCCCAGAAAAAACACTCTACATCATATAATTCAACTCAGGAATGTGCCAAAGCTTTTTTTTTTTCTCTCCCTCCCTGGTAACCTGCTGTGTCACTATCTGCCTTTCAGGTGTGTGTCACAGCAAGATATGGCACTCACAAAGCGAAGCGCAATGCACATGAAGTGTTTAGGAGAAACAGGAAGTCAGGATACGCAACACACCTACACTATTAAAACAAAGGATGAGAAAATAAAGTTACCTTCTTGACTTAAAGCACAGAGAATGCTGGGTGAGTTATGCCGTTATTTCCTACGGCATCACATAGGGGAAAAACTAAGCTTAAGATCATGTGAATGTATAATATGGTGATGATTAATTAGTCAGTTTTAAATGCATCCAGGGTAAAAAGCCAACAAAAAACTAAGTATTGTTCATCTGATGTGCTGCACAAAACAAGGTGCCATTTCAGAAGAATCAAATTATTGGGCTGCATCAAGCAAAGAAAACAACTTTGGGGAATTTATATCACTGGAACTGGGTTAAGAACCCTTCAGCACATTATCAGAACCTGGAAGGACAGCGCTCAGGAACCGCCAACTCTATAAAAGGAAAGCTATGTTTAATAGTGACAGTCGGAACATAAAGATAAGAACTCACAGGATTGGGACTAAACAGCTGTGTGTCCATGAAAAAACCACTTGAGACTCATCAGTAAAAAGTCTTCAGTTTGTTGGTGATCATAAAGTCTGGACTTTGGAGTGATGTATAAAGGTCATGTGACCTGATGAGTCCAGACTGAGTGTATTCCAGAGTGATGGGCGTGTCAGGGTGAGAAGGGAAGCGCTGTAATGAAGCGACGCTCCCATCATGCATAGTGTCCACTGTACAAGCCTCTGGAGACAGTGTTATGATCTGGGGCCGCTTCAGTCGCTCAGGTCGAGACTCAGCAACGTCATGTGGAGATCAAATGAAGTCACATGACCACCTGAATGTACTGGTCAGGATATTTTCTTTGGCCAAATTTTCTGGATGGAAATGGATTTCTAATGAGTAGTCAGTTCATCACTGCGAGTGCCTGAAGCCCCAGGACTTTGTCTCGTCCTCGTCTCGTACCTATACTGAAATGAACAACATGGTGTTGCGGGAGCTGGAGATAATCACACACTCTTATTCCACTATGCTACAATGGGAAAAAAAAAAACTACAGTATACAAGCTGATGTAAACACTAAATAGCCTTTACATTCAACTTTGTTGATCATTTCCACAGATGGCGTCTATGTTGAGCGGTTTATCAAATCAATGAGAAAGAACAGAAGGCCAAGAATAAGCCTGCGGTACTCCAGGGGACTGAAGCACAGTATTGAATGCAGACATAGGGCAGAAGATGTTTTTACCAGGTCAGGCATAATTTGATTTTGTGCAGCGGGTGGCACATCTGTCTCCTCACCAGGCTGTCTCAAAGAAAAAAATCAGGGCACCTGTACCAATGACCTCTACAGACCCACCGAGCTCAGACAAGCAGCAGGCAGGAAGCCATAACCAGCTGAGATAAGGGGATATTACAGACTATAATAAGTGCTCGAATTGTAGCGCAACTCCCTCATCCAGTCCTCCTCGCCGCATAGGAAAAAGAAAGGAACAGGTGTATGAGCTGTGTTTCAGGACCTGAAGGTGGAGGAGGCCTGCGTTCTCACTGGGAAGGTGCTGCATTAGGTTAACTAGTTTTGAAGGAATCTCTGCGATCAACTAATCATACTCTTACGACCCCGGTGCTTTGTGCCAAAATGCATAATAATCTGCGCTCCCTTACCTTGGCCTACGACCAACCCTAAGAAACCCTCCAGGATACAGTGCACTCAATACTGCATTTAAATCATAAGACATTTCCATTCGGCTGCCTTGTTTTATGCTGTATAAAATAATTGACTTCAGGGGACAATCATCTAACCCATAACTGAATGGCAATGTTTCATCCACTAGCTTGCTGTCAAGCGAGAACAGACGGGAACAGCGCTTTGGGAGAAGTCGAGGGACAGCCTCGCTCGCGCCAGATGCAGCAAAATCGAAACTTCAGCGGCATCCTGAGAGGCAACGGGAATATCCAAACAGTATTCTTTCGGCAGGCTTAAATGACTTTATTCCACCGAGGGCCATCAGCTCTAATGCTTGGAATGCAGCAAAGCAAAAACAGGCTTCATACTCCTGCTTAGGGAACGCTGTCATCTTTCATGACAGTTCAAGCCTGGCAGTGATTGAGTTGCATGTGAAATGAGGCCAAGGCTCAGGATAATGCTCTCACCTTGGGAAGGATTTCATCGCTATTGAATTATTTGGGAGTAACTCTCAAGAGGGAGTGTCTCACTACCAATATTAGAAGCAAATCTCCTACAGGGTGTGAGGTTTAAGCTATCAACACAAACAGTTACACTGGAAGGTGGTGTGTTTTTTTTTTTTTTTTTTTAAACTTCATTCATCCTAATCTGTTTTATTTAATACCCCGCTGCACTGGAAAGCCCTGTTGGGTAGATGAAGCAAAACCGCATAAATCCTTGGCAGTGCCAGTGTGATGCAGAATGGCCTTTCATCAGAGGTCATCTCCATTTCCCTATGACTGATAACACACACGTCTGTCTTGCTCTACCAATATGTTGTGCTGATGCTTTATTATATTGATCCGACACTTTTAGTGGAGATAAATCAATTCAGCTCTACAGAGATCTGCTTTAAGAGTTTTTTTTTTTTTTTCCCCTCCATTAGAAAAAACACTAAGTCTTTGTGTGTGTGTGTGTTTGTTTTGTTTTGTTTTTGTATTATGAAGCAAGCTGTAAATAATATAGAAGCATTTCGGCCACAAATAGAAGACTGCCCGCAGGTTCGGCTAACGCGTCTAACGCTGTGTGACAGGAAAAGTCTTTCTCCCAGCATGCCTTTCATCTCCAGCTACAATGTATACAGTATAGTGTGAGTGTTTATATCAGACTGTGGAATTCACTTTGACCTTGTGCTGGAGAATGGAAGCCTACCATGATCTAATACTACTCAAAGCTCATATAAATCTACGGTTAACATCATCTAAGAGTCGAAACATTCAGTCGAAACATTCCCAGTCCTGGGTTGTGGTTTTCAGTTTGCATTTAGAACTGTGTGTTTTTCCCCTGCTGTTGCTCCACGTATAGCCTCCACCCCAGTCCTTACAGGACAAGTGTGACACGTCCGTGTGGTGTGGCTTCACCCAGAAAGCTTTTCACCGGTTGGTCCACTTAGCTGGTGGGAAACACTGGGGGAACCACAGAGAGGAAGCAATGCCAGTTCTGTCAGTATGCTGTTGACAGTTGGATGACCGTTCCTTAACCTCAGCTACATCACTCGAGTTCATAATTCAACTCAACTACACATACAGCACGCACACAAATCACTCACTTACTTAATCACTGATTAACACCTCGGGGAAAGTTTAAAAAGTCTGTTTTTCTGCACACCTCTGACTGCTCTGTGAACCCTCACAGCGCACACTTTCTTCACCTGACGGCACTAATGCGGCCGTGCACATGGATCCTTTTTGTGCACTGACATTCATGTCTCATTGCTTCATATTAACTGAAATTAAATTATTTAGATAAAATTGAAGAAATAAGAACAAATTTTACAGCCATGGACTGCAAAGATCCTAAAGATCTAACGGCCTCAGCAGCGACCTCATTTCCCCTCTCGTCTGTTCCAATCACTCAGCGTTCAGCATCAGCAGTCAGTACACTAATCACCTCCTGATCCTCATCTCTCATCATCTGCGCATGTATATGTATTCAGATAGACACACAGATACTTATTCCAGATAAGGTGTTCATATTTGGTTGCATCCTTTCGATATACTTATTTGTTTCAAAAGATGCATACCTATACTCTTCTGTGCATTTGAGAGTAAAAGATCTTCACAGCACTACATTATACAACAGAGAGAATAATGTCAAAAAGATATCTGCAATGTACTACCATATCCATGCAGTATTAATATTGACCTTTCTATGGAGACATTCCAGCTCGGTCACTTTTTTTCTCCCAGCCTCGCATGCACTTATCTTTCACAGACAGAACATAAAAAAAAGCCTTATATAAAATCTATGGCATCATAAAGCCTTTTTCTATATGCAGCCTAAAAGCGTGACTACAGAGTAAAGCAACCATTTCCACACAGAGCCACTCTTCATCCCTGTTTTCGGCCGGTTCAAACATAAACCCTTTCCGCTTCCTCAGCTCCATATGTGACATCTATGAGTCTCTAAGCAAACATTCGTCCAGCCAACTACAGTATGTGCCCGAGCCCCTTCAAAAGGCTTTTCACATTTCGTTTTCACATTAGCCTCCGCACACACCCCCCCCCCCTCCGTAGTGTCCTGATTTTCAGTGGCCTCTTCCAGTCTTATCTGGAGGTCAAAAATAACACCCTTTTCTCTCATTCTGATATGAACTTCTCTCTCTCTCTCTTCATCATGACAGTCTGATGGATGAAGATAACCAGACATGAACAATTTCATCAATAATGTAAAACCGCACTAGATCCGTGCCTTTTTTTATCTGTTCGTACGAGGGATGCTTCTTTGATCAGCGAGAGCTGTGCTCAGAGCCCAATGCGTGTGTGGTGAGGAGTTAAATCTGAAATCATACTCACTGCTGTTCAGACCTCTACAGATGGATGCAAGCTCTGCTTTTAACTACTGATAGACATTTGGACAAAAAACATAGCTAGGCCCCAGTTATTAGTTTATTCTGACCTTGAACCTATGTTCTTGTCTCTTTCAGTCGTATTACAGTGTAGGATACGACAGTCTGAAGATACACCACACGGTCACCTTCTAAATATTTCATTCTGAACGTCTTTGGGTGCAAAAACACAAAGGAAAGCCTGCAGAATGCCAATTCAGGACATTGTAACAAATCTAAATACGACATTATAAAATAAATATTTGTATAAATAAGCACGGCTATGAAAATATATGAAGTACTTTAATATTTCATGGAGTGCTTAATATTTCATGAAGCTGGCACAAATCATTCTCATGACATTATGACATTTTATTATTACCACAATAAATTGCTTTCTAAAATTCGCTTTTATTTTATAACGGGATCATTTGGAATTGAAGGTCAGCTCGGTGCCGCAGAGAGACGTCTTGATTGTAATCTTTACCTCTAACTGTAACTGCTCAAGAAAATAAAGCCCAATCTATTAGGCTACTTTCTAACTTTCTCACATTTTCTGTCGCGGGCTGTGTGCGCTATCTCTCGCTCTCAGACGTCCTCGCTAACTCGTGCAACGTGATCTGTGGTTTCTAACAGCCTACACCTCTTTAGGCTTTTGCTATCGGCTTGTTTTAAAGAGGACGACCTTTAGGACATTCTATATGTCGGGGAAGTCAACTTAAATATCCACTTAGTACAGTACAAGTCGGAACGCATCCTCCAAGAGCATCAACAAAAATATTATTTCTCTCTTACAGTCACATTTTGTTTATTTTATTTATTTATTTTCATTTAATTAAAATGCAATTTGTGGCATTTCTACTTAACGGTTCAAAATACAAAGAGATGCCTCTGTAAATAGATTCATTTAACACCCGTGATTTTTCCTAAACCTAAATGTCACTTTAGACACAGCAATTATGTGCGCTAATCAATATTTTGTCAGAGCCTGATTCTGCCAGTTTAAGGCAAAAAAATAAAACCCATTTCTTGAGTCGTTTATTATGACTGTGTTTACTGAAATCATGAATTTCCTCAAAATAATGACTTTTTATTATATGGACAAAATTACACCTCTGATGCCAGCCTGCATTCAAAAAGCCTTTGAAAAGGTTTAGATTCACGGAGAACTTGTTAACACACTGCACACTTGGGTCTGCACTTTTATTTTATTTTAATATTTTATTTTGAACCTTTTTTAGGAATCTCATCGCCTTCAATCAGTGTTACACTATCACTCTTCAAGCAGTCTCTTTGAGAAACGCTTCTTTTAACTGCGGCTAAGAGTCTCATCACCACACTGTACGTGCTTCTGGCTTCTGTAAATGCCAAACAGTTTTATGCCTTCACTCACCACAAATCCTGGTTTTACTTGAACGCCCCTCGTAGACTGTGCCTTCAAACACATAACAGGTCCTCAAAATGCAATTATGTACCTACAACAGTCTTCACACCCATACATGCTTATTTATCCTGTGCCAGATTTGGCCCGCTACAGCTGTGATAATAGCCTCGCCTCATTTTGGACTTCGACACATTTCGTACAGCATTAGAGAGTGTTGGGTGCAGCTGCCTTCCCAGTTCTTTTCAAAAATGTTCAATGGGGTTGAGTTCAAGGCTCTGTGACAGACACCTGCGTGTCTTCTCAAGCTATGTCTTCATAGAGCCGGTGACATGCACAGGAGCACCGTCATACTGAACAGGCTTGGGCCTCTAAGTTCTTAGTGAATTTGTAATGTGACCACATTCAAAGACATGTACAATACATCATATACAATTCTGTGCTTCTATTCCGGAGAAGGTTCAATATAGGTTTAATCAAATAGGTTTAATAACCAGGTAGGCGTCCGCATAATATTGTGTTTTGCCCCCCCCCCTCACCCCCCCTGAGATGAAAATGGCACGTCACACCAACGGTGCTTTTCAACTACAACACTAATCACAATAATATCCCGAAGGTGCAGAAAACAGTCCTTTGATTGAAGACTGAAAGTGCAGGAAGTCATTTTGGGATTAATGTATCAATCGATAACAAGGTTTAGGCAAACCAGGAGTATGAAGTTGCAGGTGTTTTCCACCTGCAGTAAAAGAGCCATCTGTGGTTAAATACAAATGACTTCAATTCGTTTTTTTTTCCTTTTAACTAAAAATAAGACACAGCAACAAAAGGAAAATAATAATGTGGCTTTGTAGAACAGCAAATGTGCACTAATATCTCCTATGAGGTCTATTTGAAACAAACAGGGTGCTGTTGTGTAATTATGCATTGTGCAACAAAATACTGAGCTGTAAATGAAATATTATAATGGTTGTACTACTACAGTGGTTTTATATACATGTATACAGTGGAACCTTGGATTGCGAGTAAAGACGTTTACAAGTGTTCCGCAAGACGAGAAAAGATTTATAATGAATTTTGACTTGAAAAACGAACAAGTCTTGGTTTACGAGTGCCAAGTATCATGTATCATGCATGCGCTCTTGTTTTGACACCAAGCGTCACTTCATCACAACTGAGCCAATGATTTTTCTCTCTCTTGCGCTGCGGAATTGTGGGTAATCATCTCCCCTGCTGGGTCTTAGTGCTCGTCTCTCACTGGTATCATCAACATTTCCCTCTCTGTTTCAGCGTGTCTCCTATGTGTGCGCATGCGTAATTTGACACAGACACACACGCACACCGACACGCACACACACTCGCTCACCTTTACACCCCCCTCACCGGCTTCACACACGCATACAGACACTCTCTGCTCTTCACAGAAAACTCTGATCTTTCGCGATTCTTTTCCAAGGTAAAGTGTTGAAATTAATTTTTTTTACTTTACAGCAGTGATTCCGTTAGTATGCACTCACGTGAGTGTCATTAGAGGGATTTCTATTTCTTCCCGTTAAAACAGTGTTTCTGTTGTTTGTGTGTGTTTGTTGTGAAACTTAAAAAGCGAGGTGGGAGGAGGGAGAAGGAGTTTTACTGTGAAGGCAAGGGAATGGGCTAATTCCACACACACACACACACACACACACACACACACACTAATACACAGAAAACGGAAACACATCTGTTGGGATTTATGTTTAAGGTAAAGTGCAGGTTAATTTGTTTTATTTTTACTTTATATGTTGTATTAATTATTTTTAGATATTTATCTTTTTGGGCTGTGGAACGAATAATTTGAGTTTTCCTTATTTCTCATGGAAAAATTCCATTTGGTTTACAAGTGTTATGGAATATAAGCCCACTTCCAAAACGTATTATGCTCGTAATCCAAGGTTCCACTGTGTGATGTGCTTTTCTGCTCACCATGGTTGTAAAGAATGATTATCTGAGTAACTGTAGCCTTGCTGTCAAGCTTGTCCCAGTCTGCCCATTCTCCCCTGATCCTCCGTCTTATCAACAAGACATCTTCATCTGCAAAACTGCCATTACATTGGTGTGGTTTTCATACTTTGCTTAAAAAATCCCAGACGCTTTTATTAGTTTTTGAAATATTCAAACCAGCCCATCAGGCAGGAACAATCACTGCATGGCCAACTGATTGAATAATTGCCCGAACGAGCAGGTGAATAGATGTTCCTCATAAACTACAGTAAGTGTACAGTACATAACAATAGATGCCATTACATTTGCCTCTCTTTTCTTTGTGCCCCCATTTGCTTCAAATAGACGACAAAGCCCACGGGTCAAAATAGGCCAGTGTGTATATTTTCTTAATCAGGAATTGAAACGTCGTGCCAACACAATAAACAAGTTTACTCGCCAACAACACTAAACCCATTCACAAGATTAGATTATGATTGGTTGGTCCCCAAGCTGAGTGTGTTGACAGAAATGTGGTCTCTAGCAATAACTCACGGCCACGAGGGGAGGAAACAATCTGTCCAAGGAAGGGCGTGAGTTACACCTGCAATATGCTCCGGCTCTCAGCCGGCCATGACAAATATAAAACAAGGCCGGCCTCTTATGTGTCAGCCGAGCGTCAGAGTGAGCGCGGGACAAACGCACCGTATCCACTTGTGTTATCTGATGAGAGGAAAGCAGAGCACTGGAGCCATGCATGTAGAGGCTTCCATCTGCAGAGCAAGCTATTACAGTACATGGAGCGCTGATGACAAAGACATCATCAAAACCTGTGTGTGTAATTTCACTGACTCGAGACATTGTGTGATGTGAGCATTATACAGTACAGTATATATACATATGTGTGTGTGTGTATGTGTGTGTGTATGTGTACTGTATACATAACTCCAGTTCCTGTCACTGAGCAGTTTCAGGAATGTGTTTTGTGTTGGTTAATCCACACAGTGATCTATGAATCATTCGAACATAAACACAACTATCTAAAGTCCTGATCCAGTGTGAAACGGGTGCAGGTGATGAGAGATGATGATCAGGAGGTGATTAGTTCACTGCTGATGCTGAATGCTGAGGGGTCGGAACAGACGAGAGGGGAAATGAGGTCGCTGCTGAGGCTGGTACAGAAACAACCAGTTTTTAAATCTTTAGGCATCCTCTCGCAGCAAAACATTTGTTCCCATTTCTTTATGTAAATAATTTTATTCAATTAAGTTCAAAATATGCCCATGCCCACAGGGACCAGGCCAGGTCCAGAAAAGCCCATGCAGCACAAATCACCACACCGGCCTCCAAACTCCTCAGGTTCCAATCTGATCGAGCACATGTGGGATACGCTGGACAAATCAGTCCGATCCAGGGAGGCCCTACTCCGCACCATTGGGCATGATGTCATGTAAGCTTTTATTGCTGTAGCTGATCAGAATCCAGTCCTACAACACCTCTGGTCTAATAAATCTCTACTGATAATTAATGACTGCACATGTTCATTGGTATAATTATCTTCTGCCTTTGGCATGAACATACAGTATGAATAGGTATAAAATAGCCACAGAGCGCTGAAAATATGTGAAACATAAGACTTATTTAAGGTCAATTAAGAAGACAAAGCATCATTCGTGTAGTTCATGTCACCTTGTGCTGAGTGATGAACAAATTCCTCGTCTCCCGCGTGCAGGCAGGATTCAATCGGAGGTGATAACACTCACATGATCAATATGTAACCCTACATGTGCACTAATATCTGTTGAACAAACATATCGTATGATAAACATGCGCGTACTGTATGAACATGACATTCCACCGGAGAATGAAAATAACAGGACGGATATCAAGCAGGATCTTTTCCTATTTAGATTGAAGCCGGGTAATAATCATGGCCGGGATAATTCCGCTCATTATTCTATTCAGATAAAATGTCGAGCAGGATATGTGCACTGTCGGGTATTAAACATGACCCGCAGTTCCAGGAGACCGACAGGACTGCACATGATAATGGAATGATCAGACAAGATTTTTTTATTACCGACGGGTCAAAAAAAGCTGTTAGGAATATATTTGAGAAGCAATCTCCCTTTCATCATAGGTATCGGCATCTATAATCATGTTCAGCCGAGGAGAGAAAGTGATGCGCAGGATTAGTCATACTTGTGCCAGTTAAAGGCTGATTACTTGATTGATTTGGCCTATAAACCCCAATCATGTCTTTCATTCCGAGACAAAAAACCCACACTGCAATTATCATTATCATATGCTCCTGCTATAATAGACAAATATATGGACTATATACTGTAGCAGCCTTGTGCTGTAGATGTCACAGTGCCTTTGCATGCCATGACTCAGATCCGACTGAAGTGCGTAATTACACTCGTCATGTCTGTTTGGCACCTTTGCTAAAGAAAAGGGCATTTCTATTGCTGTTCAGTAGACGTCAAACCTTAGCCGAACCCTGTCAAGTCTGTAGATGTCTCTCATGCAGGATTCTGGTCTTAGTCCTCGAGCATAATGAATTCGCAAGGCTAGCCGTTATTAGCACCCAAAAAAAAATGCATGTCTGTGTAATATTTGTGGGATATTTCTGAATTTCTAAGAGACCAATTTGGACATTTCAGACAAACAGAAATCCCGGTAATTTTATCTTTAAAAATGCCAGCATCAGTTCAGCATCAGCCCCGGCGTGAATATCTGTACCTGTAAAAAACTGCTATTAATTATTTAGAAGAGAAATGACAACAGTGTCATTTGAGCATGTCTACTTTTTCTATTCCCTCTCTGGCATCCAATAAACTATACTGTATACTGTATTTCTTCCTCGGGATCCATCAAAGGTGGATCGATCCATGTAAATGAAGACACAACACCAGCACCGCCAAGGTCACATCACCGTCAGCTCGCCTTGGGGGGGGAAAAAAAAGAATTTTTGACTTCCTGCTTTTATTTATTTATTTATTTATATATTCTACGGGGAATAAAAAAATAAAAATAACGGCTCCCGTCATCCAGCCTGTGACACGGGTCACACCTTTCAACTCTCCTTCAGCTGAAAGCGTCCGTTTTGAATGCGATCAGAGGCGCGCTCGGATCTCCTGCTGCAGATCAAATAAGACCACCTGAGCATGGGGCCGAGCAGAGGAAGCCACCTGCGTGATGGATGATCCAAGCTGTCACCTCTGCATGACTGACATTAAGGGCCAGCAGGCGGCCAGACACAAAGCTGCCAAGTCCCAGCGCAGGCTCACCGAGCCGGTGTGATGTCCATAAAGGTGAAAATAAAGGAAAGCTTGTGATAAATCTGGTGGCAACAACAGGACAAGCGGCTAGCAGGCTGCGCGTCTGGTAATCTGTGGAACGCACCGACCCTTTCCAGTATTATGTGTGTTTAATTTTCTCCGGGTATTGCAGAGTGAAACTGAACGGCCTCCGGTGACTTTGATATTCCCTCAGCCATTCCTTCAACCGCAGCTCATCCATGCTGCTCCAGCTCTGGGCCATGTAGCCGTCTGCTTAGCGCTCCGTCAGCCCCTGTTGGCTTCGTGTCAGAGCACACTGAAGCTCGTAATTGAACGGCGTATTACTACTATTCTCCCAACAGGGTGCCCCCCATGACACCAAAGTGAGAAGGAGGCACACTGTACGACCCTCTCTTCCCAGACTCATTAATTATTACATCGCTTCCTTGCCTTTCATTCCCGTCCTCTTGGCAGCTCATGAAAAAAAAAGAGAAAGAAACACCATAGAAACGTGGTTATCATCAGCCGGGATAGATTTTTCACACTTGTCCAAAGACAGGCAAAGCAGATCAGATAAGGCCACACCAATATATAGAGAGAGAGAGACGTTAAAGCCTTGATAGCTGCGTCATGACAACTTTCTTTCTTTTTCTGCCTCTCTGACATCTTCCTTTGTCACTACACACCTTACTCTGAGGCACAGGAAAAAAACAAAAGAAGGTCAGTGCAAGGAAAAGCTGGGGTGCATGCTTGGAAATTTAAGTGTCACCTCCACCCATCCGCCCCCATCCCCCGCCCCCGCTTGGTCCTGCAACTCAGATACTCCTTTCTGCGGTAAGACAAATAGGTTTAAAGATGACAAAATGAATCAATCAGCAGAACAATAAGGTTGCGTGATTGCCTTTCTTAGGACGGTGCCACCTGAAAGGCCCGTCTCTGATGAGAAATAAAAATAACGTAAATGAGCAAGAAGGATAATGAGTTCGTCAAGGCTAAATTACCTGCACTTGTAGAGAAGTTATATATAGTTAGTGGAGATATTAGATAAATGATCTTTTCTTTGGAGAAGCTTGTTCGCTTATATTAGCGCAGGATTTTAGTAAAGTTCACATTTGAATATGAGCGTCACCAAGGAACACCAGCAACAGATCAGGAGATGAGGAATAAGCACAGTTTAAAAAAATAAATAAAAATAAACAGTGGAGAAATATTTCCTTCATCAAAAAGCTTCAACAATGAGCATGAGGCTACATCCTAGCTGACTTGTGGATTATCCCGCACCAAAGCACCATCGTCCAAAGCATGGCGTGAAGTGTTCCATGGCTCGGTTAAATATGCAGGAACCTACAAGAGTGGAGTTCTTTTCCCGTCTCGTCCAAGTCTCGTTTGCCAAGCGCCTTCCCTCCATGCTGAGAAATCCTTTACTCTAATCGACGGCAGCTGCCGCCACCTGATGTGAGGTCTCGGGCGAACTTCTCGTCGAGACTTCAGCACTCTCCAATCTGACAAGCCCAGGTGAAGGCTGACAAAAGTTGTGTGACTGTTTCCCCAACATCAAAAGTGTGGAAATATGCCAGTGGAAGTGCTGGAAGGCTGTGAGAGACAGCCAGTGAAACAAACACCGGGAACTGCTCTTATCCCAAAAATAGAGCTGCCATTCGTTGACACACAGATACCTCTAATGAGAGTTAGCCCATGAATATTTAATACTTTCTTCTGTTTTTGTCAATTTGAGCTCAAAAGGGCTCTCACAAATAACAATGAAAGAGGAGGAGGTTTTTAAAAAGGACCCTTGAGTCAGAAGATATGTCCTTCCAGTCTCTAAAAGAGGCAACAACTAGTACACACAGAATTACCCACTTAGAGATTCCAGAGTCTGGTTTCCTCCAGACTCAATTCTCGGTGCCTGACGTATCGCCGAAGAACTGCGATTCAATGCTAATTGGAGAACAACCTCTCCTGCGTTAAGCACTGAGCACAGCTTGTTTCACCTAGAATATTCTCTACCACATTTACCAAATGAGCTTGACTTTAATCAGTTCCTTTTCATCAATCGAGCAGGATTTAATGGCTATCGCTTGGACATATTAGCAATTAGCTTTGTGAATTTCAATCACGGTCACCAGACACATAAAGAAGATGAAAGAGGACAGACTCTCGTATTAAAACGACCGGCTCTGTGATTTCTGCGAATTTGTTGTGACATCAAAATTGCAAGTTGCTGCAGCAGCGTTTTGTATGAAACCGGGCGAAAAACAGAGGAGACAACTAAATCTCGTTTCTGTCATCGTCTGACGTGAAGGCCGAGCACATGAAGATCGTTCGAGTAAAGTGAAGCAGTGCGTGATCTGTTGAAGGATCCGTGTTGGGACATTAATGGCGTCATTAAGCATGATGTACAGCCGAGCTTCACGACACATTAGGCAAGGCTCTTGTAGAGGTGATGAAATATCAATGCAAAGCCCAGACATTGGAGGATTTTTGTACCTGCCGCAACCTTTAAAGCCCCTCGTACATTCTGCTGGAAGAGGCAGTGTGGCCCTGACCTGAGGCCCCAGTCCTAACAAACCGCCCATTTAAGGACAAGGCAGAACGCATCGCGGGATGAATTCTGGGGCATGAGCTTTTGAGAAGAAAAAAAAAAAAGAAAGAGAAAAAAAAACTGGACTCCTGGTCCTGTGATGATGAAAAGTGCGAAAAAATAAAGGGTTTCTAACAAGAAGTTTGAGCGTGACACATCATCGATTCTGTGATTCAGTGCGCAGAATTACTCCAGCACAGCTCGCTAAGCTTTACAAATGACAGGGACTTCTGTGAAACGTATAACCCCCAGCAAAGACGGAGGGAAGAGGAGAGCGAGTCTGGCCACTGAGAAAGGAATGAATCATTTTGTCATCTGGTTTGCCCATAAGCTAGAAGCTTTTTTTTTTTTGGTTATGAAGGAGTTCGCAACTGCCACATCCATTGTCTCGTCCGAGCGCGCGCTTCTTCACTGCACTCGTAAGTTTCGAAGAGTGAAAACCGCTGCATGTACACTTTACAAGTCCTGCACTTGGGTATAAACAAAGTTTGCGGCGCTTAGCGCGGTGACGTGCTGCATTTCAACAGACTTGCTCACTTTGGGTGCGCTGCAGCGTCTCGGTTTTGTCACACAGGATGCTAATTTAGGTGAGTAGCGGTTGGTACTTATTTCCTCCGAGAGTCGTCACGGCAGATAAGCATGTGCTAATTATAACGCGTGCGGTTCATGTTAATCATCGAACAGTTAAGCCGATGCTCGGCATGGCGTGAGAGCAGGTGTTCCAGTGGGGAAGGATTACCTGCTCGCCGTGCTCAGGCAAAATGAGCAGCGAAGCAGCAGCGAGAGTGATTGAGAAAGGCCGAGAGAGAGTTTTGCACAGTCTCTGACTGACAGCGTGTGACAGCGCAGGGCAGTCATGGATTAAAGCAACACAAACCGAATTCAGCAGAGATACACACAGGCAGGAACGGAGCCACGCGCCTACAGGCTAACGTAACGAGTCGCTCATGAATATGCATAAAGGAAATCCCTGCACGCTATGTAAAGTGCACCTCTGGAGGGAGAAATGAGAAATAGATTCAGGAAATAGAAATTTATTCAGGCTTTTTAATTAATTTTATAATAATAATAAAAAAAATCTGTGATTCATTTATTATTATTATTATTATTATTATATGAGGCGTTTCCATTTCACAGCTATTCTGTAAGAACGTTATGAGCTAAAAGCTACATACGTCACCTATCTCATAAACCTATACCTTTTCTCTATCCGTGCATAAATACATACATTCTGCTTTTCTGATGCAATATGAATGTGAGTCGTTCAATAACGTTGCGACGAACACTGAGAAAAAAAAAATGAAGCCTATCCCCTCATATCAGCCCGAGCACTCTGTCACACCTTGTTAGACTCTCGCCACACAAGAAAGCTGCTGGGATTCTAGGGCAGTATAACAAATCTTTCGGCGGTGGCCGCTGAGATGCTACGCAGGCTTTCACCGAGCCCTTGCCCACTTGCACCCCCCCCCGCAACCCGCTCCCCCATCCACCCCCTTCGTTTCACCTCCAGAGAAAAGCCCAAGAAAGGAACACAAGCAAGGTAAATCTATTTGATGGAATTGGTAATTGTGTGGCGTGGCTCGGCGTGCCGCTTAGAGGCAGAATGGATGGGCACCGTCAGCTCCTCTCTGTCATGCTGTCAGTCGCCCAAGCCCCAGGGGAATGTGCCTTATTTCCATAGCGTGGCCCAGGTAGCCCATCACGTAGATATGGTTTAAAAAAAATAATAAGGGTGGACTGCCAGGGAGGGGGTGGCAGCTAAACGTGTAGACCATGGCCTAGTTGATGCTCCCAGGTGGAATTAGGCAAGCAGGGCAGGGGCTCTGTGCGGGCAGGGGCTCTGCGCAAGCTTTGTGAAAAAGCAGCAGCTCTAGGGCTTGCTATGGATTTCTGAATTATCCCTGCCTGTGCCCATCAACCTAACAGTGAAAAAATGAAACAGAATAAACTCTCCTACCCTGCTTTAAAAAATATAAGAAAGAAAACCTGCTGCATAGAAAACTGGATTTGCTTGAAAATGTCTATCGTGTAAGCAAAGCAACGGCAAGGGCAACTCGGCCCCGGGAAGGTGCAGTACAGCAAAACGTTACGAGTCAGAGACTCAAGAACCTAAAGAACAACACAGGAGGAACAGGAAGTGTTCAAATGAAAAGCAGTGATTACCTACAGGTTTAAGCAACAGTTTGAGGGTACAAAACACACACACACAAACACACAAAATAATTTACACAATATTAATATTTCAAGTGTTCATTCAACACCTACAACATTGAAGGAAGCTTGAGTGAAAGCGAGCTAAACCCTGCCTTGTTCCCCAAAATAACTCAACGCAGGACAAAAGCAAGGTGAAGATCTGTGATTAACGGTCTCGGGCTCCAGATGGTCCCTCCCCTTCGGGCTACGGTGTCCGGATTCAGCTAGTCATTATTCTCTAATACGACGTCTAAATCAGGAGTCGTTACAGACGCCTTTGTGCGACCGGCAGATCCATTTCCAGAATCTTCTAGTGTATGAAGCTCCGGGAACAAGTTCCTAACACTAATAACTAATAAACTAACGGATTCTGTGTAAAACTTGGCCCAATTATTCTAGGAATTTAATCTCAAAAGATACAAATGGGGTGCAAAAAAATGAAAAAACCTACAGCAGCGTTTGTAATGAAAAGTTTTCTGTTTGAACTGCATTCTCAAGTTTAGATTATAATACTTACCATGTCATGAGTAACAAGTGTAATTTCCTAGAAGTGCACTGAATAATGGCCTGATAGAAATAAATAAATAAATAACAAAATAAAAAGGGGCTCTAAACTAGCTATAATGGTCCAAAATGTGCTTCGTGCGACGTGAAAAAAAGCTGATTGCTGGATCCCGGACAGGTTTATGCGATCAGAAATGGATGTGTCTCACCAGAAGCCCGGCGATCATTAATCCTCCAGCATGCCATCCTAATGGCTTAAATGGGGACACGGCACGGGTCACGATCCGAACAAGCAGTAGAGTCGGTCAATACCGAACGACAACAGCTTAAAGAAGTTAGAATTGGACCTAAGGTGATTAATCACCGTATTACAATTGGATTAAGACCCATGAAAGAAGCTATTTGTACCCTTAAGGCACAATTTCTCATTTATCCCGAAAGCAAAGCTTGAGACACTGAGAACACAAAGATACCATTAAAAAACCTCAAAAAGACGACTCCTCTTCCTCTGAAAGCGGATTAACCAATCATGCTGAGCAGAACATGGGTAACAAGTGAAACATCAAAAAAAAAATAATAATAATGTGCATTTTTCCCCCTATTTGTGTTCTCTTTAGATGTGAAACCTGAAATATGTGAAGTTTAAATGAAATTAGAAAAGCTATTTGCAGACTTAAAGCATGAACTATTGATCCGTGTTGTTTCTTAGAAAAAAAGAGCAATGACAGAGAAGCTTGGGTAAGCACTACTGAGAACATTACTCTTACCTTGAGACGAGCACAAGTGGTCCACGATTAGGAGAAACCAGGATGACATGAGGGGGGAAAAAACAGAAAAGGAAACATTAATATACTCCGAGTCTGTACAGGAATGCACTCCTAACTGTAGCTCATTTGTACGCACAGTTTGTTTCTGGAGACACTATTAGACACACCTACACTACATTGTGTGTGTGCTCCCTCGAGGTGTATGATTGAAAAAATGCAGCTCAGGTGTTAGTCATGACCTGCCCCTCCGTCAGAGTCAGTTTCAGTCCTCAGTACTCCAGTGGCTCGGAGACTGCTGCTGTAGTTGATGGACTGTTTCTCAGCCGGGCCTGATATTCTGGTATTAGCGCCATGGTCACAAATTAAATGGAAACTGTGTGTATGTACTGTACACTGTATGGCCAGAAGTGTGTGGAGACCTGACCATCACACCAACCCTGATGTTAGAACGAGTTCCACTCTCCTGGGAAGGTTTTCCATCCAGGTGCAAGAGCATTGCTGAGATCAGGAACATATGTTGGGATACGAGCCTCTGGGCAACAGTCAAGGCTCAGCACAATCTTAATGCATCATGGATCCCACTGATGTCATGATGGACCAAGTTTGGGCTTCTTAGTTTCACTAAAGGAAGATTGTAATGTTTTAGCATACAAAGATCTTCTAGACAATTCTGGTCTTCCATACGTACGCATGTATGATATTCAGGTCTCGACAAACCTTCACACACACTCACACACTACGGACAATTTGGAAATGCCAATTAGCCTAATCTGCATGTCTTTGGACTGTGGAAGGAAGATGGAGAAACCGGAGGAAACCCACCAAGCACGCGGAGAACATGCAAACTCCATGCACAGACCCGAGGCCGGAATCGGACCCAGGACCTGGAGGTGCAAGGCAACGGTGTTAACCACTTTGCCTCCGTGCCACCTAATAGTAATGTATTCATCTTAAATTCCCCTTTATTCTAAATAGAGTCTGCGCAGGGGCAGGAATTCACTCTGAATGGGATTTGTCCTTCACCAAGCACAATGAATAACAATGAATACAATATTCCGTGACAATTTTGTGTTACGAAGCCAACCACTGGGCCAGGAGAAGAAACACATGTGCATGTGTCCCTTTCTTAATCTGAGTAAACATTCAGTATGTTTTACATACACTGATCAGCCATCACATTAAACACATCAAGATTCTAAGCACTTAGAGGTTTCGTGCTTCCCATGTGTCCCCAGGGCACCTCGGAGCCATTGGTCCCTGCAGGAATGGCTGATCCTTGGGTGGCCATGATCATGTCACCAGTTTCCTCATGTATAATTGATAATCAGTAGTAATATGTTAAAGTTATGGCTGATCATGGTATAAATGATATGGCATAATACTGACCATCAAACTATCAAATTTATGCTACTATCAATTAAGTTTCAGCGATCTCATTCACAAAATGACCAAGAAGATTCTAATCATGCCAATCAAGTTTCCACCAAATCTTCCACAATCGAGCTTCACACTTAGAACCGAGCTTCTACAAAGCCGCGGATGGTCAGTTAGGCCTCATGTTTGTGTGAAGCTGATTGCCAATCATTTGTAAAAGCCTGCACTGAAAGTTCTGCTGTGTGCACATCTGCGTGTCTTAAGCCGATAAAGCACACAATGGTGTTTTGTCTAACAGCTGGGAGGATAAGCGAGAAAACAATGCACTCCCCCAATCAGAAGACGCGAGTCTGAACTCCCTGTAGCCTGCCTGTCAGTGTTCCCCCACGCTCTCTTCACAAACACACACATGATCGCATGGTGTGGTCCAAAGCCACACACACGCTGTGCCACTCCCTGCTGAACTACAGACACGAGAGCTCCTCTACAAACACACACAGCTGTCAGTGTGTGTGCGTGTGTGTGTGTGTGTGTGTGTGTGTGTGTGTGTGTGTGTGCACGCTCAACTTATTCCCCTGCTCTGTCCTCCACCGGAGAAGGGAATTTGTCTTTTCATTCTACTGAAATGAAAAGAAGTGGAAACGTTTTATCCGCGGTCCAGCCGTCCAGTGACGACGCTAAGCAGAAGGTCCTGCAGCGAGGACGGATATATCGCAGACACATCCATGACAACACTTCATAGAGCTGCTTTCATCACAATGTGTCCTTTAATATATCCTGCTTTGTTATTTGGCCTGATGTGCAGCTCATAAACACCACAGGTGGACCGATTCTATTCTTTGGTGCGATCCCCAGGCTTTGGCTGCTCAAGCGAGGAGAATATTGGGGGCAGACCACAGAGTCTGATCTCGGCTTTGGCATTATCAACAACAATCTATGAAAAAGATTCAATGTAAAATGATGATGTGTTTGGACTCGCACTGATATCATACAATATAACGAGAGATATTATCAGGGACAATATTGACGAAAAGTCTAAACATAAATAAAATACTATTTAGAAATAAATTTTCCCTTTTGAATAATGTAAATACATCAATTTATTAATTAGGGCGTAGTGGTTAGTACTGTGATCTTCTCCGTGGATCTCCAGGGTCGGGGGTTCGAGTCCCACCTTTGTGTCTGTGTATTTGGAGTTTTCATGTTCTCCCCGTTCTTGGTGGGTTTATGCAGGTTACGTATATTGCCAATAGTGTGTTTGTGTTGAACAAGTGTGTGTGTGTGTGTGTGTGTGTGTGTGTGCTTGTGTGCCAGGTGTGTCATGCCTCGTGCCCCGAGTTCCCAGGGACAGGCTCCAGACCTCCCATGACAAGATGAGCGCTATAGAGAATGAGCAGGTGAAAAAAATATATAATAATGTCTGCAAAAGTTCTGTCAACTAAGTAACTCAAAAATGATTTGTCTCAATGCCAAGTGCTCAGGTGATCGATCTAATTTATCTCTGTGGCGTACATCTTAAGTGCGCTCTCATTTCCTTTTAATATTTTATCTTTAATAAAATATAGCTTTGAGTCAATTAACTGACCTTCAACTATGTTACACACTGTAAACTGAGAGCTTTACAGATTAGTGTACTTATGTTTAATTGAATTATTTGTTCAAATATGATGGTAAACTGTCTGTGAACATGAGAAGTGGTCAGGCAGGCCTTGCACTGGAATTATGGATCAAAAGCAGGAAATTATCAACCATGTTACTCAGTAGTGCAGATAATCAAGGCATGGCATGGCCAGGTTATTTGTATAGCACATTTCATACACAATGGTAATTCAGCGGCCTGTTAGGTTTATATTCAGTGAGCAGATCTGCAATGTATCTAGACCACTGTGTTATTTATAATGATGTAAAAGTACTTTAAATCTATCCTAAATGTTACAGGAAGCCAGTGTAAGGACCCGAGGACGGGTGTGATGTGCTCAGATTTTCTGGTTCTGGTCAGAATTCTGGCAGCAGCTTTCTGGATGAGCTGCAGCTGTCTGATGGTCCTCTTGGGAAGGCCGGTGCGGGGACCATTTACAATAATCCACCCTGCTGGTGATAAAGGCATGAACAAGCTTCTCCAGGTCTTCATTGGAAATAAAACATCTAATTCTTGCAATGTTTTTGAGATGATCGTGTGCTGATTTAGTTACTGCTTTGACATGACTACTGAAACTAAAGTCTGTCTCCAGAATCACCCCAAGATTCTTCAAAACCAGTGAATCAATGTTCTCCCAGTGCTACTGTAGGTGGGTTTCCTCCGGTTACCTCCAACAGTCCATAGACATGAAGATTACTCTAACTGGCACTCCCACATTGCCCATAGTGAGTGTGTGAGTGAGTGTGTGAGTGAGTGTGTGTGCATGCTTGTGTTCTCCTGGGTGCTTATAATCCTGGGATAGACTCCCCCCCCCTCCCCTCCAGCGACCCTGTACATGATCAGTGGTATAGAGCTTGAGCGACTGAGCCTACAAATGTCAACAAATAATACATATGGCTACACTTTCATTTTCCTCTTCAACACATTTTAAAAATCCAATTGTTTGAAATGGATAAAAGGAGTAGAAACCAGATACAGAGCTGGTTACGTTGCTGATCCTGCATAATGTGTATAATTGGAGAAAGGAAATGACGTCACGTGGCATTGGGACAAATCATTCATGAGTTGCAGGACGAAGTTCTACTTGACCAGCTGAGTAGTGAAAGTTAATGTTTAAGCTTTTCAACTAACAGATTGGAGGTTACACTGAAGGAGTGTACTAACATGACCCAGTATTTGTTGTATAGATAAAGAACACTGTTTTGTTTGTTTGTTTGTTTGTTTGTTTTGTTTTGTTTATGGACTTCTTTACTCATGTGGAATGAACCTCAAATTACAGAACAACTTATGGACTATAACAGAACCTGTTGCCTGGTCCCGATGTGATGTGATCTCTTTTTTTATCGAGTACTTGCGGTGTGTATAAGGATGGGTTAATCTGAAGCAACACACTCAGACACAGTGTCCCTAAAGAGAGTTGGGAGTGTGAGGCAGATGGTGATGACTGTCCCCTCTTATCAGGTGGCCTCGGGGACAAGGTCACAGCCTGTCGAGCAGGATCGATTAAGACACGCTGTCGTAACCGCACACCCAGACATATACTGCAGACTGACTGGAGGACCTTCAGGGATTCCGCCGTTCGAGTTCCATCTGACACCGAGCTTCTCCATCTGCCTATTGCGCTCCAAGGATTCTCATACACTCCTTCATATCGTACATCTTTTCAGCCAAGTCCTTTTTTCTAAAACACCCACGTCCAGACCGAGCAAGTCTGGGCGGATCATCTACAGTTCGGTCATGCGAATGTTTCATAAAGAGGGCCTTGCGAGTAATGTAATCCAGCCGTTCTAATTAGTGGTTCAGAGTGGCATCGCTGCACGATTACAAGCCTGGTTAATCTAGTCACAATGCGCTCTATCACAGACAGGTGCTTTTCTTCCACACTCTCACACGTTGGTTGTTTAAAGCCCAAAGTGCTACAGAGAGTATGGGGATTTGCCCGAAGTGAGTGAACCCCAATGAATGGAGCCGAGTCCTAATGCCAGGACACACTGTAAAGCAGCAGATGAGGTTCTAATGGCAAAGTGATGCAACTGATATTTCCTACTTTCCCCTTCGTGAAGCACATGCATGTCTGGTGTTTTTTTTTTTAAATATTAAATGAAAGTATTTGGAAGATCTCTGGAAGCTGCATCTCTGAGCTAGACTGCTTTGGACATGTTAGTAGGGTTTTTTTTTTTCCTCTCTCACTCTTACATTCTCTCTTCTTCTACTCATTCATTTTCATTGCCTTGCTTTGTCATTCCCTCTTAGGAAAAAAGACAATCTGGGGGGGTTTACTTCTGTCTTTGATCTATTAGTTTTCTCTATGCCTCTTAGAACTGTCCTATTGTTTTGTCTGCCGCGCCTGATACAGATAAATAGTTCACGCTAATTCAAAGAAATGCCTTTCAGCACAACGTCAGAACTCCTTGGCGTTCCCGGGGTATGTGCAGAGCGTCGCGCGAGCAACGCGGCTTCCTTCTGCATTTGCATTTGCAGCATATAATAAGCATGTGCATAGTATCTTCACACCTGCAGCCATTTGACTTCGTATTCCGTCGGCGGCTTAATTGAATAACCACATGGGAAACGGATGACTTTTTAATTATAGCTAATTCTCTTCTTACCTCACAGCTGTATGTTTAATTGGAACAGCGCCTCAACAAATGGTAATCTAGAGGTTGACTCCCGCAATTAAATCCTTCGCCTGTTGGGTTGGTTGCTAATACAGTGGATATAAAAAGTCTACACACCCCTGGCAGGTTTTTGTGATGTAAAAAAATGAAAGCAACATGAATCATCCAAGATCTTTTATTACCTTTAATGAGACGGAGCAACTAAAAAGAAAAATCAAGTGGAAAATAAATACGAGGGGCGTTCAAGCCCCCGGGGCGTGTGATGAAATTTCTTGTGAATGAAGGCGTAGAACTGATTAACATTTAGGGAAGAGTTCAAGCGCAGTACGGTGATGAGACTCTTAGCCGCAGTAAACTTTTTCAACGCTGCCAAGGTTTTAAAGAAGGCTGTACGTCTCAAATTCACGTTAACGACAACAGTGGGCTACGAGAAACATTCAGCGAAACATCTATGGAGAGGTTCTTGAAAATTAACAGATAACTTGTCACCCACTTGTAGAAGTGACAGATCTGTGTGTGAACTGTACACACACTCGTTCAGCAACACCACTTGCATGTTACAGGAGCTTGGCTGGGTGTTATCGCCCCTGTCCAGTCCTGACCTCGCTCCAAGACGTTTCCACATGTTAAAGGAGTTCCTGGGAGGCCGGTGTTTCAGACATGAATCAGACAGTCAGTCTTCTGATGACGGCTCCGGTGTACTGAGAAAACTTTCTACCTTGGTGAAACATGGTGGGATGGTGTGATAAGTGCATCAGTGTATCAGGGGATTATATAGAGAAATAAAGAGAGTTTTTACTCTCAGGACTGTGTTCGTTTATTCTGTAAGATCAAAAGTCCTGGTTTGACCTCAACGTTCCTCATAGAAACATTCAATAATCTTTCAAAAGCTTTTAATCGTTTGATTGTACAAGTGTGCACATGCCCTAAACATGTATTTAGCTTATTTTGTTAAATAATCACAGGACATATACTGTATAACCATTGCAATGGATGAATCCTTAAATGATAATTAAGATATTTATTTAGGTACGGAAAGTCTGTGCAAAAAAAAAAAAAGAAGCCACCCCTGATTTCTTCATATTTGGCTTCCAAAGAACCAGAAATTCTTGCATTTTTAAAGTAGTCTTGAGGAATAATTGTGCAGACTTCCTGAAGGTCTCACATTTTCAGTCCGCTCCCTGTACCTGAGCAGTTTCAGAAGAATGTTCAGTGACCTATGAATCATTCAAGCATAAAAAAAAAACATTAAGTCCTGATCCAGTGTGAAACGGGTGCAGGTGATGAGAGATGATCAGGAGGTGATTAGTTCACTGCTGATGCTGAATGCTGAGGGGTCGGAACAGACGAGAGGGGAAATGAGGTCGCTGCTGAGGCTGGTACAGAAACAAACAATTTATACATCGTCGTATCTTTAGGCTCTTTCATTGCAGTAAATCATTTTTCTCCCATTTCTTTAACATAATCATTATTTAATTGAACATGAAGAAATGAGAGGTGACTCGAGGCTTTTGCACAGTACAACAAAAGTAAAACTTTTTAATGTCAGCAGCATATTTATTTTGTACCTTTACAGCCCAAAAACATTTTGTGTCTCATATACAGAATATATATATATGTTCTTTATATATCTTATATCTTGTGAGGATCAAAAAAAGTAGATACGATGAGCCAAATATGTCTCTCAAAAAACTTTGTTAATGCTTTTTCTTCTAGTATCGCAGCACTTTTTATTTTCTTTTTGGGTAAGAGTCTAGAAACTTCATCTCCTGTGCACGGCCCTCTTCAACTCTCTTCAAACAAGAGGTTTTCGAGAGGATTTAGATAGGAAGGTAATGAGGAATTTTTCCCCATCAGCTGTCTAACACTGGCCTGGAGCTTTTGTGCCAATACAGATAGATGGAAAATAGATAAAGCTCCAGTTTCAACTAAAGTGAACCAGCCACATACTGTCGTGTGATGCTACCACCACCATGCATCTTGTTGTTTGGGTGATGATGTGTCTTGTTTCTGGCCAAACATATATCTCTCTAAATATTAGAATTCTGCTCAAAAAGTAATATCTTGGTCTGATTCAGCCCCCAAGACATTCAGTAAAATTTACGGAAGCTTGGATGTAAAAGGGCATCTGTCTAGCCATCCTACCCCACAGCTCAGACATGTGAGGCATATGAGAGATTGTTGTCAGCAGTACTTGCCAGATATCCCTGCAGCTCCTTTAATGTTGCTGTGCGTCTCTTACCAGCCTCCCTGATAAGAGATAAGTCTCCTTCTTGTCCCTTCTTCAATTTTGCAAGGACATCCTGCTCCTGATAATGTGTTACTAAAATGCCTCATTTTCTCCACTTGTTGTCGATGGTCGTCAGACTGTTCTTTTTCCTTCATATTTGCTTTGTGCTCCTCTACTGATCGATTTGTGTCAACAACGAGCTACTATCCGTGCTCTGAAAGCTGCACGCTTCAACAGGAAACCAAACATGTCCTACAGAAACAGTTTATCTTTGTTGGAGATTATTCATGTTGCTGATGGCAGGTGAATGAGGCACGAGTGTGTGTGAATGCGATTGGTTCGTTCCACTATGAAAGACTGTACATACTTGTGCAACTAGATTAGCGTACGTTTATTTACTTTTTTTTAAGTAATGTATTTGCTTATTATTTGAGTTTTGTTGGTTGCTATATCACACTAAAAATGGCAAAAAAAAGATCTGACATGATTTATTGTTGGTTTCATCTTTTGTATACGTCACAAAAACCTGAAATAACCGCGGTGTGTGTGTGTGTGTGTGTGTGTGTGTGTGTGTCTCTGTGTGTGTGCGTTATACTTTATATTCACTGTATATCTGTTTAAGCAGGATTGTTTATTTTTAGAGGAAGTATATACAGTAGACATTTCTTACAAGAAGCTTCTCAGCGTTTTGTTGTTTTTGTGCTGGAAGCTCGTCACAACTGTGTGAGTCGTTCTGTAACATTTACATTTAGATGGTGTGATGCTGGTCACTTGGCATTGGGTCAAATTAGTTTTAAGTTACAGGATGGAGATCTATTAGTAACCTATTTGACAACTTGTGCAGATGATAATAAATTAAAATATTTTAATGAAAAAAATGGTATTTAGAATTTCAAAATACATTAAAACATAGTTGCTATTAAGTTTACTGGTTTTATTATTTATTTTGAAACCAAGAAATCCTGAACTGCAAAAGCAGAGTTGATGAATTGTATATATGATTTTCAAGCTACATGAAAAACAAGATGCGCATAACGTTTATGTAATATTACAACATGCCGTCCCTTCATAGGTAACATATGGTATTTTTGGAGGAAATATTTAGAATAAATAGATTTATCCTCAATGGGAATGTCCTCTAAATAACAGAGTGACTCCCACAGTATGTCTAGAACTCCTGATCCTGATCACTCCTCTAAACAAAATATTATTTGTCAAACTGTCCTGGAAAAAATGTCAAGTTAAAGCAAAACGGCTTCATCCAGGAGCTTAAATGCAGATCCAAAAAAAAATGAGCACTCTCCTACAACAGCAAGACGCTGATCATATGCCAGGATACACCAGAATCTGATTTCTTCCTTTTCACTCGCTGATTTATTCTACACACAACTTAAAATATATATTTCAGAAGTCAAATTACTGGGCTGCATCATGCAAAGAAAACAACTACAGTATGTAATGACAGGAACTGGGTTAAGAAACCCTCGACACATCATCAAAACCTGGAAGAACAACGCTGAATCATCAACTTAATCATCAAAGACATATGAAAAAATCATAAAAAATGTAAATCAGTTAAACACTACAGGTCAAGTTGCATGTAAATTATTAACAGTAAAAACCAGAACTATATTTAATAGTGAAGTGAAAGTGCTGAAACAGCATTTCCTTAGACACACACACACACACACACACACACACACAATGTGATGGGAACTCACAGGACTGGGACTAAACAGCTGTGTGTCCATAAGAAAACCACTCGTTAGTGAGACTCATCAGAAAAACGTCTCCAGTTTACTAAAGATCATAAAGACTGGACTTTGGAGTGATGGAGAAAGGTCATGTGACCTGATGAGTCCAGACTGAGTGTATTCCAGAGTGATGGGCGTGGTCAGGGTGAGAAGGGAAGCGCTGTAATGAAGCGATGCTCCCATCATGCATAGTGTCCACTGTACAAGCCTCTGGAGACAGTGTTATGATCTGGGGTCGCTTCAGTCGCTCAGGTCGAGACTCAGCAACGTCATGTGGAGATCAAATGAAGTCACATGACCACCTGAGTGTACTGAATCACCAGCACATCACATCTATGGAGTGTAAGAAATCATTCTCACACATGAACTGGACACCACAGTGTGTAATCAAAGCTAAAGGTGACGGAATGAAAACAACTTTTCTTGCCCAGGCAGTATAATGTGTGTGTGTGTGTGTGTGTGTGTATATATATATATATATAGACTGTATATCAGGTTTTCAGTAGAAAAGTAGACGACAGCAACGTTCTATTCCTTCGCAACTTCACAATATCAGCCGGGAAATGCAATGCGGCGTGACTTAATTCCTCCGTTTGCTATTGATGGAGGCATAACTTCACGGTGAGTGACAGCGCAGCCAAAGTGTTCAATTACACAACCATCCACTGTCAGCACTTTTTGAATGAGCAAAAATATTTACAGCACCCACAAAAAAAAAAAAAAAACGAAAAAGAAAACTGTCTGATCCAAATCAGTCAACAGAATCAATTCCTCTCGTATCTCCAGAGAAATACAAGGATACCAGGTTGGCTTTAAAAAAGTTTTCAAACTTAACTTGAGCTAGGGAAAATGTGTCATTAATGTTTTGTTGTTTTTTTTTCCTCTTCCTAACATGATAATGAGGTTACACAGAGAGAAATGAAGATGGTTTCCGAATCGATTCTGACAGACAGCCGTAATGAAACAAATAACTTTCGCAGCACAACGTACAGTTGAGAGAACACATCACCTTGGAGATATACAAGACGTCCACTAGCAGGCTAAATTGACGCCAACAGAATTTACCTCTAATCCTCATTGAATCACAGATAATTATATCTCTTTAAAGCCAGCCACCACGCTCAATTAAGGCTGCAGTGAAGGAAGCTATCTTAATTGCTAGAGAAAACAGTGCACTATTAGAAGGGGGTAATTAACCTTCCTCCTCGCGGGCACTTAAGTACTGTGTAAAAGTTGTCTGCTCTCTACCGGTAATGCCCATCACCTGTCAGTCATCGCACGAACACAGACGGCCTCATCAGCCACAAATTAGCCCAGGCGTGTCCGCTTAATAACTTCTGACTGCACAGCAAAAACAGACATTCACCTAGACGTACATGAAACACATTCACAGGCCGGTTTGAGTATTAAATAGACACAGATATGCCACGCTGGCTGGCAGTGAGATGCCCGTGTGGACACCAAGGATTTATTCCACGTTCCGGCTCCTGTCATCATCGGCCTGCTGTAAATGCTTTATTTCACCCGCGGAAGTAACAGTCGGCGTCTACATGAGCCGAGGAGCGAAATCAAACGCGGGGAAGATCGTCAGAGCCGCACGCGCCGAACAGGTGCACGCCGCTCCTCCAGTCATCTGGGTGATAATGAGTGAGAAGATCAATCGTGTCGACCGAGGTGACGTCTCGGGGACGCGGCGTACACACGAGAGCCTGGAAAAGTTTTCTGCATCAGGAGACGCGTTCCGTCTGAAGGTGAAATGAGGTGTGCTAACGAGAGGAGTTTCAGACAGCCGACGCTTTTTGAACTGCACATCCAACAGCTGTTTAAACACGTAGCCCAACTGGTTTGCTCTGAAAAGTGTTTCCCAAGGGCGAAACCGGCTTAGAGAGAGAGAAGATAAAGTCTCTTTATTTAAAGTTTACAGAGTAGAAGAATCTAGCATGTAGCCGGATCAGTGTGTTTCCCAATAATCAGAGTCGCTTCTGATCAACACAAAGCAGCTCCTGAGCTCTGAACATCTTATTTTTTTGTACAAAACACCCAACGATGTGGCCTTGCATTGTTTATTTTTAGCAATATTCTCTTCTCCTTGATTTTATCAGATTATCAGCTCCAGTAATTAAATAATAGACATTTATCAGGTGATTGCGCATCATTACTACGAGTATAAAATAAATTCCAGTCAGCAGCTCTGCTTGCTATAAGAAGTGCTGGAAAAGACTCGTTGAGAATCACATGGTCCAATCACATGAGGCCAAATATTTTAAAACAATATTGATTCGCTAAGAACAAAAGTGGGCGGGTTCAAGTCACATGCTTTTCAAAAATTGTACGTGCTACACACTCGCCCCGCGTACACCAACACAAATGAACATAATACAGTTTTTAAAAAATTATTGTAAATAAGTAATATTAAGAAATACAGCGGAATATTGTGACTAAATGACTTTATTTCATTATTAAAATCAATAATTATTATGTTAAATAATTCCATGTTAAAGTAGCATTCTTCTCTGCCTAACTTTAAGGGGGGCGACGCCCCTGTGCCACCTATTGACCAGCCGCCACTGATCAGCTCCGTCTTGAACCTAACACACATCCCTGGGTAATACTGTACACAAAACAGTAAACATCACATGATATAATATACTGTTCTGTGTACAGAGGTACGCTGTCTGGACAAAAAATAAATAAATTCAGCTGGAATGTCCAATACCGAAGGAACATCGAGGACATTTACAGGAAGCGTTGTCTCATAAAGCACATCTCTCACCCTGACCAGAGGCTCCTCGCCCTCCTGCACTCTGGGAGGCGCTACAGGAGGCTCCGGACCAAGACAAACAGGTTCAGGACAAGCTTTATCCCCACAGCCGTTACCGTGCTGAACTCCACCTGATCTCACACACACACTGAACGGAACACATTACTCTGTCTAACCGTATTCACCTTACACTACTCACACACACTACTACACAGAAAGTGTAAATAGGATTTTAGCTCTGGATAAGAGCGTCTGCCAAATGCCTAAATATAAATAAACAGAAGTGCACTGCTGCTCACAACTCACGACTGTACACACACTTAAACACTGTTCATAACTGTTCTACATACAGTCTTGTATAGTGTATATAATGACCTCTTTCATTCCACTCTCAATGACAAGCTGCACACACACACACACACACACACACACACACACACACATGTATATAATCTTCTACAATATCATAACCTTGGTATGCAGTACAATAATGTTCCTTCATGGCGTCCGTCTATAATCAGTGCACTCATGTACATATAACTCTTATCTGTCTATTATTTACATCTGCAGTTGATTTTATCATGCTATACAGTATATCTTCCTTCACTGCACTCAGTGTATATAACTGCTTTTCTGCATACAGATTACATATGCAAATTATTTATCATTCTTTATCACCTTCCTTATTGCACCACCTCTAATCATTTGCTCATTTGCACTCATTATATCTTCTGTACCTCACTGTATACTGTTTATACATGCAAATTAATATTTTATAAATATTTTGCACTGCGAAAACGCATTTCTGGTTAGATGCTAACTGTATTTCGTTGCCTTGTACCATACATGTGCAGTGACAAGTTAAATCCAATCCAATCTAATCTAATCTAATCTAAAACCTAAAAGTGTAGTGATGAACTGTCAGACTAAGGGAACACTTGGTGAAGTTGCATCTTTAAAAAACTAAAGACAGCCAAAAGGAATTTCCGAGCGTGTGTTTTTTTTGGCCAGACAGTGTGTAGATCTATAGCATATAGATTTACTGTTTCTATGGCTTCTACACTATACAGTATAAACATTATATAATTTATCTTATTTGATGTTATTTTCAATTCCCCGAGACCCGACACAGGATTAGTGGAATATGTAGATAATGAGTAAATAAATGGACGGGTAGATTATTTTCACTTTATTTTTTATAAGCATTCGTGCCATGTCTTTTACGTATGATCCTGAACACGACAAGACTGTTCTCTTCTCCTTATCAAAGCGCACACTGCTGTATGATTAGATCGTTTGTTCTGTGCTTTTAGTTGTGGATGTTTGCAGCCCTTTGTACGGTACAAGTGAAATAAAATCCAAAAACTAAACAGTAATAAATCTTTGAGCAAATGATCTGTCTCAGATGTGCACGTTTAATTTGTTTATTAAACATGAATTTACATATGTATGTCTCTTAATAATCAAACGCAATTAAATTCACTTCTCTAACGTCAACATCTGTCTAACAACTCGGAGAGATGAGAGTCCTCCATACGGCTCTTTGGTACTGAAGCGTTTAATCAGTAATGGGAACTGCTCAGCTTTGCTTAAAGTCTAAATGGGTCTTGCACTCACACAGACATAATGGCATATAGAGGGTGTCGGCTTTAACCCAATCAATGGACTAAATTAAACATGCGCGCACACACACACACACACACACACACACACAAACTGTTCCCACTACTGTTCTATTATGTTGATTTAAAACTGATATATTACAGCAATTATCACCAGGAAGAATGTGTGAGACTGGCTGTTTGGCTGTTTGGCTGTTTGGGTGTTTGGGCACATCCTGACACGCTTTTTTAGTCACTGCTTTGTCACCCAAAGTTTCACGACTTCCTCGGTATTAAAACCAGACGACAAATCAGCAGACAACATCCTGCCTAAAGCCCTACGTCACGCTGTGCCTATGTATTCAAATGCCAACATAATCTACAAACCACATCAGATAAACTTAGAGAAAAGGGCACAGTTTTATTGAAGACAAGGCTCTCTGGATTTCCTGCTCCTCTGATAACGCTGAACATTCAATCCTAGGATTAATGCTGAGCACTGCGAAAAAAAAAAAAAGAGAAATCCCCAAAGAATCCGAAACACCATGCATGAAACAAATTCTATAAAATGTTTCTAAAAAAAAAAAACACCCTCACTTCTTCTTCCTTTTCTCCTGCAGCAAATAGACAGCATATGAAAAATCTTTTTTGAGGGAGATATACAATAATTTGTTCGTTTAACCAGACCGACAAAGGAATGCGAAATCTCCGCGAGCTCTGCACGGAGTCGCAGGTGCTCCCAGCAGCATGGCTCTTTCCAACCAGCAGTTTTAACCAGAAAAATATTAGTGCTTTGAAGTGCCTGATGAAAAGCAGATGAGAGATTCACAGACTCGCTCCTCTGTTTTTTGATGTCTATCAAATCATATTTATTCACCTGGCATTCATGCTACGTACGAAAATCTGAAATCTGGTCTTCGGCCACTAAAAGTAAACATCGCCTCGTTTAAAGCTACGGACTGAATCGATGAAGCTCGAAATATAGAGGCAGCACAGGTACGGAAAGAGTACGCTATGGAAAAGAGAAGTATTCACAGGTTATTAATTACTACAAAGGCTGGATGACATTCTGTAGAGCTCAAATCCCCTTAAACATAATATCACTTCAAATACAAACCAGAAAATCCCAGCAGGTGAACATGAAAGTAATCTATAAGTTACAAAAGCAAAACAAATGCAACAAGTAGACAATGTACACTGCCTGGCCAAGTATGCAAATGCAAAGAAAACAACTAGGGAGAGTGTTGGAATCGGGTTAACAACTGTCCAACGCATTATTAAATCATTAGAACACGGAAGGAAAGAAAAAGTAAAGGGAAGGTGATGAATGACCGTCATCAGGGATCACTTAAACAAAGCTGCATGGTAAAAAAACAGTATCACAGCTATGTTTAATAGTAAAAGTAAGAGCACTTCCACACACACACACACACACACACACACACACACACACACACACACACACACACACACAGTGTGACTAAACAGCTGTGTGTCCATAAGAAAACCACTTGTTCGTGAGACTCATCAGAAAGAAAAGGCTTCAGTTTCATAGGGAGCATAAAGACTGGACTTTGGAGCGATGGAAAAACTGATTGAGCCTATGACGGGCGTGTCTGTGTGACTTGCATGACTTGCCATTCCTAAATAATGCAGCAGGTGTTTGAAATCACAAGACGAGCTGGTTGCAGACAGTGACAAAAACACCACGACTTCTACTTTTACTGGAATAACATTTGACAGAACAGGACTGCCCACCTCTCTGCTTATGCAATCAATAAAGTTTTCATTCCCTGATGGCGCGATGGCCATATTCCAGGGCTCAAATGTTAGAACAGTGGCTCTGGGAGCGTGAGGAATCATCATCTTGTTTGCACATTTGCACCGACTTTGTTGTCTTTGGTATAGTTTGATTAGTTATAGTGTTAATTTGTTTTGTCTTAGCTAGTCAGCTAGTTACTGTTGTTGATTTCTGTTGTTAATTTACAATACGTAGCACCTTGGTCCTGGAGGAACGTTGACTTGTGACATACATACATAAATTGTCCAGGACACTAGGAAACTAAATATGCAAGTCGTTTCCATTAACATTAATTAAGAGTGTAAATCACAAGAGACCGAGCAATCCAGACAACTACAAAAACGGCACCACCTGAAAATCCACAGCGTCAGCAAGAAATTCAGGCCCTCGGCACACTTTGTTCACAAATGCAGGTGATCGCGACTCCTCTGGCATTTTACACAGTACCGTGGATCAAAAAGAGCTTTTATAGCAGCAAAGTTCCTTGATCGTTCAATAACTGTTCAGTTGGTTAAACTCTCATTAGAGGTTCGAATAAACAATGAATGGAAGATCCAAGAGTGTGAAAAATGTCTCTCAACTGGAACTGAAGGGAAACGCTAATTGCTCGTTTGAAACCGAGCAAAAAACTAATGCACCAATTCAAGTCACGTCAATATTACACAAAATCAATTTCTCTGCCATTTACAAAGTACCCCTAAATCCATTTATTTTGTAGGACTTACATAATGCCTTCCTTTTAAAAGTGTTTTAATTGGACAGCTAATATGGATTTGACGAAGAACATTATTTATCAGTCAACATCCCAAGCTTTGCTTACTGAAAAACAGAACTAAATGAATATGGATATATATCGAGTAAGCCTTTCACCAAAAAGCTTCTAAATGCACCAGAAATAATGAACACTTATCCAGAGGACAGAGTCCAGGCAGAGTCGTAGGAATCTAAGCTTTCAAGCACTGCCAGGGATCAGGTTCTAGTTAGCCTGAGGAATCCTCAGGTGTGATCTCCGGTGTCAACAGAGAATATCAATAGAAACATCGCTCCAGGAAACAATTCTTGGGGACCTTGGCTAAGGCATGGTGCGGCTCTGAAATTTCAAAGAGATCAACATGAGAAGGAATTGCTTTCTCATTGACAAGGGAAGACCAGACTTGGGTTGAAGGAACAATCATGAGGTTAATCTGATCGAAATCGAGAACAGATAGAAAGGGAAGCATGATATGTAGGTGTCATGAACCATCAGCATGAACGAAAGGAATCCCTAATGATGGTGCAGCAGAAAGGTGTTTGCCCCAGCACTCAAGCAAAGAGAGGAAAACTGGTTGTAGTTTCTGGCTGGGAGAAATGACCGACTTTTTCTACTGTATGTAAATCATGGTGACACGAGGTAATTGTGATATGATGTATGATAAAGATGCTTCTCAGAATGTGGTACGCTGCCATCTGACACCACAGGAGCACAAGTCCAAAAGGGTGTGTTTGGCTGGCGTTACGTGTCACATGATAGCCTTCAACCTTCCTGAATGAAAGCCGTCATGTGATAGGATTGACCTGGATGTGGGAATTGGAAAGAGGAACTGGCCGGTGATGAACTTGGTGAGAAAATGGAGGAAAATAGGATGAGAGTGTCACTGTAACTTTAGGATTGTGCTAGAGATTAGACTCTACTGGAGCTGTGAATCATTGGTAGGCTGTTGATACGACTCCAATTTCTGATTTGACTTGATAACCCTAATGTTTACTGTTTCCTAGCTGCTAGGTTTTGAAATATTGACACAAACCACGAGGATCTGTAGAAGATTCTGTATATTCTGCACAAGCTAATATTTTTATAAAATAAGTAAATATTTGGAAGCTTACCTAAATAATGTAAAAGGTGTGAATCAATTCTGATCGAGTCGTTCAGAATTACCAACATAGGATCGCTTAAATGACATAAAGACAATGTACAAGCACTTTTTTTTAGAAACCACTCGTTATTGTAGAAAAAAAGAGAAAAATCTCCACTTTCCAATCTGGATGGGAGTCCTGACCTTAATTAGGCTATTATATATGTATAGCACCACCCAGTGCTCGGTCAGAAAGCAGACCATCAAAAGTGAAAACACGTCCTCAGCACGTAATAAAAGCATTGAAAAGGTTTGCTTTGTAATGGGACAGCCTGAGTCACTGCAGCGGTATGAAGGGTGTGCGGCGGTTAGTCTCAGTCTCGGTACAGAATAACCTGAGGCAGCTTTTGTAGTGTAATGAGCTCAGGAAAAAGCTGTTTTTGTTTAGCTCCTTGTATTCGTGTATCTGACACTCCCCTTAGCTTGGCCATAACGATTGTCCGTTTGATATGCGAGCGCAATAGGTCCGGGGAACAGAAGAGCCGTTTCATCAATTAGCTTAAACAAGAGATGTATTCCAAGCTCAAACCTCAAGTGTCCAAATCACTTTTTCACATGATGACAACAAAGGCTCGTATAAAGAAAAATACTGTATCATATGCGTTAATTATTATCAAGCTCTAAAGTAACAAATCTGACTTAAACATAACATATCGTTTGGGAGCAGTTTATGGCATTCAAACTGTATAATTTATGAAACTGTTTCCGTGTACAGTTTAAGCTATACTGTAACTCTGAATGCATGATATATGCACACCGATCAGCCATAACATTAAAACCACCCAGGATTTGGGTTCCACTCATTCCACCGGGGCAGCTTTGGCCTCTCGAGGGAGGCGTGGCTCCGCTGTGGTGTCCGGCACCAGGACTTTGGCAGCTGATTCTTTTGGTTGCTGTGGGTGGTGTGGTAGGGCTTCCATAGATTGGACTTAATTGTCCAGCACTTACCAGTCTGATTGAACATACATGGGATGCGGGGGGACAACCAGTTCGCAGTTTGGGCTGTGGTGTACTGGGGGCTCTGATGCCATTCTGTCATGCTCAGCATTTGGTCCCTGTAGGCGTGGCTGAGGCTTGGGTCCCCATGATCCCGTCGCCAGTTTGCTGGAGTAAAGTTGGTTATCGATGTTGTTCAGTTCCATTTGTGGAGTTGCTGTCATGACTCATTGGTATAGACAGTATACTGTATAAATACTCTCTGAATATATGATATTTAACAGCTCAAATATTTTCTACCTGTACACACAGTTGTCACAAGGTAGAAACCGTGAAATAATGATATTTCTCTGCCATATTTATAGTCAAAAGTTGATGGTTGATCATTATTTTTTTTATTCTGACATACGTACATACAGTATAAATACCATGCAAATGGCATTCACTTC
Organism: Clarias batrachus; assembly: GCA_003987875.1. Classification (NCBI taxonomy): domain Eukaryota; kingdom Metazoa; phylum Chordata; class Actinopteri; order Siluriformes; family Clariidae; genus Clarias; species Clarias batrachus. Next base: position 55,916 of record QMIH01001444.1, read on the forward strand.
ATCTAGCTGCCCAAACGTGTCATCTGGAACAAATTGCGTTTATTGTCCTTGTGTATACCTGTGGATACCTGTAATTAACTGTGTTATTTTATACAGTCTTTAAGAGGTTTTTAATTATGATATGAAACGTCATCATTTTCTGTTCTCATTACAAGTCCCTATAGTGATAGAAAAAAAGTACTATTTATACACAAAACTGAAATCTATTTATATGACAATTAGCATATTATTTACGTTATATCATTATCATTATATAATTACTTTCATTTCAGCGAAGCTCATACAGTGAGCAATGAAAACAGCCAAGTATCTACTAATTATCAGTAACATAAGTGTGGGTTTTTGCTAAGCTTTTCCCGATGTCCTTGGTAGCCTAATTACACTTTTCATAAATGTAGCAGCAACTAAATTTTTATGCTGAGCTATCCAAAGAGAAAAAAAATCTCAGAAAAATAAGTATAGCGTCAACATGAACACATCACACAGAGCCATGAGCCAAATCCTTTATTCCTACAAGTACTAATAAAATGAGACAGACATCTGTACACGATATTGGAAAGACGTTAAAAAGGAAAGCTGTCTATGTTTTTTTGTTTTTTTTTCCTCCAGCCAGCTCCTACATTAAGCCTTTGGTTTGAGGTGTGTTTGGTGGAAGGTATGATTTTCCCACCTGTCTTTCAGCTCCGCTGGGTCAAAAATTGAAATCCAGCAGTGCAGATGGATCTTAAATTGGAAGTAACTTCACAGATGGAAAAGATGAAAACCTAGTTTAGAGAGTTCTGACGGCTCTTGACAAGTGAGGGAATCAAATTAACCTCGGTGCCAGGTTCGGAGCAGGAATCAGCTTTAGCTGCTCATCGAGTTGTCTTCTTGTGACTTGTTGAAGTCCTGTGAAATTGTGTAATGAGAAATTAACTGGGCTTTAATGGCCTTGGATCCCTCACCCTGAATGAGCTGCCTCAAGAATGGACTGGTACTAAATGAACGTGATCTTGGTTGTACTACAATGCTGGATTAAAGTGCTTTTCAGAAACCTGTCGTTTGAGTAGCATTTCAATTTAGAACTCGTGTGAATTGAAGATGATCTCAGGGAATTTAAGGCATTCAGAACATCTGGATATTTCATCAAATGCTTCTGAATGTATAGGTTCAGGCGCATTAACCATATTTTAAGTAAAAGATGCCACCTCCAAATCACACTGAATATCAAACCCGGAATATTAGCAGTCACAGAGCAGATGCTGATAGGAATACATGAATATGTTAAACAGAATTCCAAGTGCTTATTTTTGCACGGAGGATAAATGGAGAGAAATTTGCTTCATGGTGATTGGTGGAGCCATTTTTCAATCAGGCAGGATTTGGCTACCATTGGACGAGCTTGAAGCTCAAACACTGTGTGTGCGTTATGTTTCTTGTTCCTTTAAGCTTGACATATTTTCAGAAGCTGTGAACCCCATCTGTTTGCCAGGGCTGGACATGCGTCAAATAAATATGGCAGATATAACAGGAAAATGCTTGGCATGTGTCACTAATCAGCATCAAATATGGTGTCGCAGACGTAAAAGACTTTAAAGGCTACATAGTAACATAAAATGTCTGAGAGGGCCTGTGGCAGCTGCAACCTACTGTACCCCTTTAACCACCACACAGTACATATTCCTAGTGACTAATCTGGTCCTGGCGCCTGTACATTCTACTGGAAAGGAAGCAGAATCCTCAGAAACTAATTTCATGAATTAATCTTTCAGAACAATCCAATTTTATAAAATCACTCTTCACTCACGTATGTAACCGTTTTTTCCTTCCAGCAAACAGCTCATCAAGGCCAACTAGCTTAATTTCTTTCCAGATGTTTTGAAAAGAAACATTTTCCTAGATCCTGACAAACATTACTTTTCACCACGGGGCTTATTGCTTGTTGCTCCACATGAATTAGCTCTTCAAGGCCCCAACTACACTATGCAGCAATAACGCAATTAGTCCAGCTCGGCACTGTCACAACACATTCTGCTTCCACATGATATGAATGTTCGTGGAAGCGGTGTGGGAGGAGTGGAACGAGACAGAGAGAGAGAGAGAGAGAGACAGACAGAGGGAGAAACAGAGGGAGATGGTTGCTGTAAGTTCTCCGCTTCATCAACTAGAGACTTCAATCACAGGATGTAAGCCAAGCTGCTCTTGATCAATCATTGTGTTTTATACCTGGATAGTGGATGATCATGGGGTTTACATTTGCAATAACAGCAATTAGACTAAAGATGTTTGACAAGTCTTGTGCGCCCACACGGCTGCTGTAGTCACAGCCTGGTTTAAACCATTAGCTTTAAAAAAAAAAAAAAAAATCATGTAACAATCTAAACCTTCCAAACGTGACCGAATTGAATATATTTCTAGACTTAATGTAACTAAGAGAACAGATTGTGTTGACTTGTGGCATGAATAATTTCTGTAATGTGCAAGTCACGTATGAGCGCACATGGAACCTATTTCCAGCAGCTAACAAGCCAACAGGTGACATTCATTAAATAGTCATATCAGAAATTTGGTTCACTTTTTAAACACATGTTTTGCGAGAAGCAGAAATCAACAAACTGCTGTTTTTGGGTAACAAGTCTGAAACCTTTTGGTTCTCTGTGTGGTACCAGCTCTTTGTGCTGTTCTCAGCATCTGGCCAAAGACATGGAGGCTATAAACATCTACACCATCCTGACCCCGAGTACTGCCTGTAAATCTGATTTAAATACATCAGTCCTGTTTGTGAAAAAGGGCGGAGACACTCTATCCTGATCGGCCCAGAGTGTCCCGACCCAGAGCCAGGGTTGCCTGTACAGTGGGGATATGGCTGACCCCAGAGGGCCCCCGAGTCAGAGGGTGCCCTTAAAAATGCTGTCAGAACTGAATTGTAGGATTGTAGTCTAATATTTTAGCCTTTCAAGGGACCCAGAATCTTGAGTGGCACCTGTGGTTATGGCCAAATTGATAAGTGATGCAATGCTGCTGTCTTCCCCTGGAAACTTCTCTCTCATCAGGCTCTTTCCAGATCAATGCTGGTTTAAATTAACAAGAAAGCCTGGCTTATCTGAAAGTCAAGCGTCAAGAGTGCATACCTTACATAAGTACTGTAGTTCTGTTTTTTTTATTTATTTTTTAATAACATAAGGTGGGACTGACCTTAGGACTCACTGGAAAGCTGTCCAAAGATCGGGCGATATTTACCTTGTAGAATCTACCTTGTAGACAGTACTTGTAGGTGAGAGAACCTACGCATCCAGCATAAAGGGCATGGAGATAACACCCACTATGCAGTGAATCAGTCTCTGTTTAGGCAAAGTGGTCTGAGAAAGGAGGCAAGTAGAGCATCGGGTACACACGCAAAAGAGAGAAATCGCTGGACCTTGGTTTATACTTTGCTTAAGTCAGTGTTTTCTTGGCATTCTTGGTATTAAGTAAAATTATCATTTATTTCAGGTACTGTAGGTGTCAGGTAGGTATCAATGGTGTGCCTCGTCTTTATTCTTACATATGGTTTTGATGGACAGGGTGTCAAGGCAACGCCGAGCTTGAAGAGATGTCCTGTATGGTGGACTAGAGGTAACTTCCCATGTAACTACAACTTGTTTCAGGGGTAGCCCAGTGGTTAAGCCATTCAACTATGGTTTGGAAGGTCCCATGTTCAAATCCCATGACCACCATGTTGCCAATGTTGGGCCCTTGAGTAAGGCCCTTAATTCCTAAGTGCTGAGATGTATAATGAGATAAAAATGTAAGTTGCTCTGGATAAGAGTGTCTGCCAAATGCTGTAATGTAGATGTTTTCAATGCACCATCTTATTTAGACCTAGAGTACAACATGCACTATACAGCTGATATGCTCCCGTCAGATATAGCGACAAATACTGGGAACGTTCTTTAAGATCTTGTCCATGAGAAGTACAAGAAGGAGGAGAATGACATGTTAGGTCAGTGAAAGCAGTGTTAAAGTCATTGTCCTGATCTGAGGGTTAATGAAGCAGATCTGTTTTATGATTTATCTATAGCACTTCCTCGCCAATTTTATGGTCTTTTCTTAATGACTGAAAGAATAAGGTCACAAGCAGAACTGGCAAAAATGGATGAAATGAATCTTGTATAGTCTTGTAAAGAGAAGTATTAATTTACTTCAGGACAGGGGGAAGATGGGGGTCTTGAGGAACCATGGCAAATGGAGGCGCCACCAATTATCTGATGTTACGATGAACATCTGTAGCTTCCAGAGCAAACAATGGCTGCATTTCAAGGCTTGCACAACTGACTCATTTAATGAAACAGCTAAACTAAAACAGAAAACCCATTTATACACACTAGCCTGTATGATATCACTAGTTGGCCAGACTAGCAGTGGAAGAACAGAGGAAGAACTGCCTCGTAGGGAGAACATGAGATGAAATCAGGGTATAATCACACTTCAAATCACAGACTGTGTGTTAGTGGATCTGGCTTATGTAGCATGTTTAGCAGCTGGAAAAAAAAAACTAATTAACACCAATAAAGAACTCAACCAAGTGGAGAAATAATTGGAGCAGAAAAAAGAGGCAGCCCCAGAATGCAACTTAGCAGAGTCAGCTAACATGGCAGACTCAGGGAGCGCGTACGATACGATATGACAGGGAGATCCAGTTATTCATGCTAGCAGCAAGTCAGAGAATAAGTTGCTCCTACTGAGCTACAACACAGAGATAAATAAAGAGGGAGACCAGCTCAATGCTAGCACGCACCAACAAGGTCCTCGGTTTGCTCTAGAAAGGGTGCTAAAATGCAAGAAAAAATGCACCGGTTTTGGGAGGACAGGGTGCCAGTAGCTCCATATGGTCTACATGTGCTCCGACGGGTACGACGCAAGAAGATGGACAGCAAAGTCTGACAGCAGTATGAGGATTCATTGCAAATACTGCCTCGCTTCATGACTTTCTCGGAAGGTTTTAGCATGTGAGCGCGCCCACGCGAAAAGACATCCAGGTGACCTCACTGGCCCTGGCAGTACAAACAGGTGAAACAGAAGCTGAATTCATAGCACATGGGTATGTGCGCTCTAACCATTTCCATTCAGATCAACCACATGTTTCCAGTCTCTTCCTTGTTGCTACTTTTACCAGAACTTTCTAATTCATAGCAGTGAGATGACTGCGCACAAGACATGCTTGCACGTTTCATAATGATGCAGCATATATTTGTTATATTAAGTTTTAATGATTTGTCACATGTACCTTACAGCACAACATATCCCAGTAAGGAAAGTGAGGTCAGCAGATAGGGTTCAACATTAGTAGCTTGGCAGAGAGGGGGTTCAAAGCCCTGAACTTCCGATCAGTGATCCTTAGTAGAGCCATAACCGTTTAAACCACCGCAGAACACGGATTATCCTCGTTATCAACTGTCTTTGTAATCCTCCGTGCGGTACGTTGTGTCAGATTCATTGTGATGTCCGAGTTAAAGTCACACTTCCTTTTCACACTTTGAACACTAACAAGTTCATCAACTTGGTCAAACTTCTGGATCCTGTGTCTTATCAAGTTGCAATTTGTTCACACAAATGCAAAAAAAATAATAATAAAAAAACATGAAATTGAGAAAAGAAGCGAAAACAGAGATCCAATTTACATGTACAGAGCAGAAGTCTAGCACTACATTACTGAGGCGCTGGAGGCTAATGAATAAAGGCTCGCAAACTTCACACTTCTTCACCGGAAAATTTATCACAGTGCTTTTGCTAGTCGTCTAAAGATGCTGAACAGTTTCCTGAGATTATATAAGAAACTATATAATATAGGATATATGAAGTCCTCATCTGAAAATGTAAATACAGCGTAAATGCAGTGCCTTCTTCTGGATTCATTTAATGAGCAATTTCAATGTAAACAGTCGATTAAGTACATATGTGGAGTGGCAGATATGTAGGTATCTCATTCTTAAATACATTTTTACAATAATCAAAGGGGCGTTCAAGTCAAACCGGGACATGTAAACAAAGACGTAAAACGATTACAGAAGACATTTACAGAAGACATTTACAGAAGACTCCATGCACAGTGCAGTGATGAGACAAGAAGTGAGTGGAACGTCTGAAGCTTGAAAATGGACATTATAACTTGTCGCCAACTTGCGGAAGAGACGCATCTGTCTGTGGGAACTGTACACACACTCACTCACCAACACCACTTGCACATTACAGGGCCTCAACAGTTGACAGTCAATCAATAAACATTTCTTTATATAGCATCGTACAGCAAACTAAGTTGAGCCAAAGTGCTTCACAGCACTAAAAATGACAAGTCCTGACCTCGCTCCAAGACATTTCCACATGTTTGTGACATTAAAAGAGTTTCTGGGAGGCCGGCGTTTCAGACGTGAGTCAGACAGACAGTCCGATCATGTCTCCGGCGTACTGAGAGAACTCTCTACCTTGATGGTGTCCAGGCTCTAGTGAGACACTGTGATAAGTGCATCAGTGTATCAGGGGATTATACAGAGACATAAAGAGAGCTTTAACTCTCAGAACTGTGTTCTGTTATTCTGTGCAATCAAAAGTCCCGCTTTGACCCGAACACTCCTGGTACATTGTGGCTGCCATTATGACTGCTCGACCTCCTTTCCCTTTGTTTTTGTTTTTTAACACAACTTTCAGTAACTTTAAACTGGCACAGTTTAACTGATTAAACTGATTAAATTTTAGATCATGGATGTTCATGTAAGCATTTCACTGCATATCAAACTGTGTGTGGCTGTCTATGTGACTAATACAATTAGATTTTGAATTTGAAAGAGTCCAAGTCTGTTAATAATTTTTAGCTATAATTGTGATATATACAGTATATGGAAATTACCATAATGTTGATTTAAAAAAAAAAAATTTATTTAGCCAACCCACTATAGAGCACAAGACCACATGATCATACACCCAATCACACACTACGAGCAATTTCATAAATGGAAATCAGCCTACATACTCACAGACCAGAGGCGAGATTCAAACCCCCAACCCTGGAGGTGCGATACCGCAGTTCTGACCTCCAAGTGCAGGCATGATCAGAACACCAGCATTACCAAAATATAATTATACATAAAAGGCTGGAAGACAAAATGTTTCCATTTGTTTAATGATGTGTGACTGTAATGTGTAACTGAAGTGTTGTACCGAGGCATACTATTAATATTCATATATTATCGCTAAGATGTGTCATATATCACAAAACAGTCATCCCAGAGTGCCAGTCATCCCCGCAATCAGCTGCAGATTCACTCAGGGAGAAGATGAAACATCCCCAGCATGGTGCATGCATCTCCATTAGGCTTGATCAATCCACTCATCGATAACAACAGAGTGCCACCCCTCTATTTCTTTTTTCATTTTCTTTCTGTCACAACACTTTCAACCCATCCTAAAAGTCTTGCCACATCCTGGTCTGTAACAAGCCCCGAGCCGAACACCACCACCATCCCCCTGCAGCCGAGTACCGCAGAGTCCCGAGGTTAATTACTAACAATACTGTCATTTATTTCTCCTCCCAACAGTGCTGCTGATGACCGGCCATCAAAGTAGCCACAAAGGAGCTTTTTGTTACAGAAGATGGTACCGAATTTCTTGAAAAAAAAAAAAAAAAGAAAGAAAAGTTTTCAGAATCCATAATTATATCTGAAGTAGTGCTGCCACTACAAGATCCTAATTACACGAGAGGCGGAGGGGCAGAAAAAAACTGACCATGGAATCTCCCACCCAAAACCCCAAACTGTAAAGCCGAGAGCCGAACATGAGGAAGCTGCGAGTCCTGCTTAGTTGTCAGAAATCCGAAAATAAGACCGAGGTGGAAAAATAATAATAGCTAGAAAAGTCCTACAACAGCAGCCAGCCTGTCTGCCTTCATATTTCATCAATTTACAAAAAGGCGCCGAGTGATGATTTTTTTTTTTCAGACGTAATTCATTCACTTCAGTACATTTATACAATGAAAGTAGTCATTAATTCTGCATGGATTTAATTAGCACTCATTAAGGTCAAGTATCTGGGTTTTCAAATAAGCTCTACCAGAAGTCTCTTACTCGAAGGCTGAAGTAATGTTCTTCGAAAAAGAATTCGGAAAGCATTCGATGTCGCTCAGAATGTGCTGAAACGACTTGAGAGCGGTCCGGTTAAATAACGTTTAAAATAATGCACGTCACAGGAGGAGGGTAAAACCTCATCTGATAAAGTTCAGGCCTGGCAAGGCTCAGAGAGCACAAATATATTGGATTTCTAATACCAAAACATCACACACACACACACACACACACACACACAAGCACTTTCCCATCCTGTCCCCTCTCTCTCTCTCTCTCTCTCTCTCTCCACCTCACACATACACTCACACATATACACACCCAACAAAACTTCAAAGAATGAATGAATTGATTAGTTCAGCCATCTCTTCTCAGATTGTCTTGCTGCATACAGAGATAGAGCGACATGAAAAGCCACATCAAATCTAACGACTGCACAGCCTGTTATTTGTCAATCCCATGGTCTGAAACTCTGAGGCTGCGCTGCACACTGAAAGAAGGTAAGTGGTGTGAAATCTGAGATCAAAACATGTCCAGAAGCCCCCCTCCCTCTCCCTGAGCTAGCGGGACGGAGCCGACGGGAGTTTCGTGCCTCCGCTCTGGGGGATTAGCGTTAAAGATGTAGATTAGGAAGATTACGAGGAACGACGCCTTCTCTAGAATGAATATCTTCTTCATGCAAACTTCCCCCCGACGTTACTCGCTTGCAAACGCCTCCTTCTGTTTGTGTTTTTAGGTTTTAATCAGAAATCGGAATTAAGATAAGATGCGCTTATTGTCCATAAAGAGGAGGCGTCGCTAACAGACGCGGGCGAACATGATTTAATGACTACGACTTCATGGTTTTGATAATCTTATGAAAACTGCATGAGTCGCTTCAGAATCAAAGACACCCGAGCGCTCCTAGGGGACGAATGTGTCCGGCGTCCATCTGTGAAGCCTGAGCCGTGGGAGAGAAATAAAAAGGTCCAGAATGCATAATGTACCTGCCCGTGGTCACGTTCTGTGTGCTGGCAAACGTGATTCAATCAAGTGTAATTGCTCTCATTAGAGCGAGAACAATACTGTTAATAGAAGCTGTTTGTGAGATTAGCATCTAGTTGTTCCTTCCTGACCAGCAAAGCACCACCTTTTACAGCTTATCACAAAGTCTAATTGATTAGATTGTGTTTCGTTGTAAAGACGTTTGCTCGTGTTGTACTAAAAAAAAAAAAAAAAATTAATTAAATGTAGGCATTTTCACTGCGACTTGTTTCTTTTTTAATCTTAAAATTACTTTCATGCTCAGGCCTTTGTGCACGCTACACAAAAGCTGCTATTATTGCTTTTTGTTGTGGTGTAGTTATAATCCTGAGGTTTATTTCAAGGTCTGGGAAGGTACGCACCATCTGGCAGGCGACACCTATTTCCAGCATCAGCTCTTATTCTTTCCGATAGAAGTGCCAGAGCCCTATTAAGCATTTCCTTCTGTAAGAGCGAGAGATTTCATGGAAGAATAAACATATTACTTTTTTTTTTTTTTCCCCCCCGCAGGCATTCTGATGTCTTCAACACCTTTAACAAAGTGTTTGGTCTTTTTGCTACGCGGTGACAAGCGATATAGAAGGGCTAACAAATAACACCTGTTGTAGGATGACACACGAGGAACTACAAATCAGAATCAGCGATTTCGTCCTGAATTTATGACCCAAAAAAATGAAATAAATAAATAATAAAAATCCAGAGAGTTAGTGGATTGCGGCTTTTAGTGACAGAGATACAAGGACTCAATTTCCTCCAGCGTGTCCTGAGAAAGAGACGTTCCGAGCGGGACAACAAGGGGACGTTACAGGAAGGTCACGCGGCCTGTAAAAGCGAGGCTGGGGGTGCAAACGGACAAGTACAAAATGTTCAATCTCCAATTTATTAAATGCATCTGAGTGAATGAATGAATGAATGAATGAATGGGATGACCTTGTTTACGAGGTCTCTTGTCCCTGTCCTCGGCATGAATATCAGCATTCAGAAAGCAATAAAGCAACAGCGCGCGGAGCATGGCTGAAAAGCCGAGAAGGTAACTTTTTTTTTTTTTTTTTTTCGCACCCGGGGTTGTAAGGACGAGAGGGCATTTGTATTCACGGAACACTGGAGGCATAAGCCAAGCATTATGAGACTTTCTTGGCCCAGAAAATTGGTGCAGATGTGATAGAACAGATTAAAAAGCCAAAAGCAGCTTCTGAACAGACGAGTCTGACAGTAGTCTGACCAGCATGTTAAATGTTTCAGCGTCGGATTCCTACATCACAGTGATCCACCGAGCCTGAAGCCATGCCTCGCAGCTTGCAGCAATTAGACCAGCCGTGCCTCTTAGGGAATAAGGGCAAAAAAAATCAAACAGCATTCTGCACCAGCTTGACCCATTCTCCTTCAATAAAGGGTGAACTTTATCCGATTGCAAAAAGAAAAGCTAGAAAATATTCATGCAGCATATTTAACAGAGAAAGATCAAACATGCAGCAGAATCGAATACAGAATCAATTAAATTACAGTAGAGTTCAGACGCACTAATTAAATCCTTACGCACGAGCCTGCTATCAGAAACGTAAAATCCTTTACACCGAGCCTGATTTTAATAAAAAAAAACCTCGAAAATAAAAAAACGCCACAGTGTGTAAAGTTTACTGTAGGTGTCCCTGAGGAACTCATGCCTATTGAAACGGTTTCAAAATAGTTCAAGTCATGAACCACGTCCAAGTCAGGAGGACAAAGCGTGGAGCTTATCCATGGTTCACACGCCCTCACGCCAGTCAGGATAAGCGCTCACTGGAGTCCCGTTTTTATTATTTATTTTTCTTTATGAGACACACGATGCCGCGCCGCATCTTCTCATTCGGAACGGTTTCCCGAAATCACAAGAAAGTAGATCAAAAAGCGTTCCCGAACAACCTGTTACGCCAAAAGGCGCTGTAGCTATGACAACACTGCTCCCAAAAACACTGATTTGCATGATGTGGAAACGGCAGTGCCGATGCCGGCAATGCAAATGTTTAGTGGCAGTTTAAAAGAAAGATGAAAAAAAAAAAAAAAACACGCCATAATGATGAGCATAACATCTTTTTTTTTGTATTTTTTTTTTTTTTATGTCATCCATGAAATTTGTCGTACCAGCAGTTTGAGCCGAGCGCACGGGGAAATGATGCGGCGCGGAGGAGAGCGCGGATGGAGAGAAGCACTAAAGCACTGCTGCGTCACTCTGGATCTTTCTAGATAGACATAAGAACGAAGCAAAGGGCCAAAGGGCTCGACTCCTCCATATGTAGTCGAACAGCATCGTGGGTAATCCAGCTCATCACTAATGATCATGTGTTCATTTTAAAGATTAATATCCAAGGACCCGCCCTCTCAGCACGACAACGAGCCTCGAATAACAACGCAAATCAGAGCACAGACACGTGTAGCTCATTTGGGCGAGCAGCTAACATACAGTACAGGACATTACAATATGGCTCGTGCTGATAAACCAACACGGCCGGACTCTTTTGTATTTTTTAACATAAATTTACTTACGATATGACCTTGCCAACTCCTGTTACGCTCGCTCTGTAAAGTCAAACTGGCATCGGTACTTAACACTGCTCCAAAAGACATTCGACATCCATAAAACAAACAAACAAACAAACAAACAACATGTACACTATCTGGATCACGAGCATGAACCAGCGTGTTGTTTTAATGCTGCAGTGAGACCCAGGAACTTACAGGAAGTATCGAACCGTAGCGTACATGACAAACCTGTACGCGCTTCATATTCACACCAGACGCTGAGTGTCAGAGCAAAGTGTATGGATCAGAACCAACAACCACAGGCTCGTGTCCCAACACACTAATGTGTACAGATCCTGTTCTGCATTACACCTAACACCAGGGATGAGTGCATGCAAAACTGCAGCAGTAATAAAGCTCAGAGGATCAGCAGCACTGCAGCACTGCTCCTCTCCTCGCGACGACTGAGCGTGTAAACCTGCTCTTACACTGATTGTGTTTTCTGTAAGGCTTTGAAATAATAAAAAAAAAAAGAAACGTCATCTATGAAATATGCTTCCATTTTACTTTTCTGACTTCATACGGTACACATTACAGCTTTGCTATTGTTATGTGTGTGCGTTGATGTGTGTGTGTGTGAGTTTTTATGCTTTTTTCCCTCAGTCTGTCAGTTTATAATGGCGGCATTAATGGCACCAGTGCCTTTCTTAAACGCTATGCAAAATGTCATGGTGAAATTAATAATGACATTCATGTCTCTGTGTGAACACTGCTATTACGCAGCTGGAAATGACTGGGGGAAAAAAAACACACACACAAAATGAAAAAAAAAACGTGCCAATTCTCTGCATAGAAGAGTTCATCAATGTGAGCGCGTGAGCGTGTGAGCGTGTGAGCATTCTCCGAGCACAGTGGACGGCTTCCCGCGCTCCGGCACGCCTGTAGACTTTTGAGCTGTGTCAGAAAGACGACCACTCAAAGCGTCAACACTTGGCAGACGATTTAAAATTCATTACCTTCCGAGCCCCGAGGTCCGACGGCAAATATCAAGGTCACGAATTTCAATCGTTCCCTAAGAGGGTCTCACTTTGAAGGGTCTAAATCTTAGACAGATATAAAAAGAGAACACAAAGCGATCGGAGATTGAAGACGAGTCCTGCAGAAAGTCCTGCATCGGGAAGCGTCTCATTCAAAACTCCACAACGTATTCAGAGACGTCTTGATGTAAAAATAGACTCGGATACGTTTAGCGGTTTACTGTCCACCCACACACTGATCAACACGGAGGTGTAACGTGACCTCTCAGGCCCTAACCGGTTCTGTTACTATTACAGTACATCAACAAATGCCGTAACAGATGCGCGTTATTTTTCCAGCGCTACAGGTGACCTTATAGCCTGGAGTCATTAAAACCGCTCCCTCATTCAGTCCGGCTCTAGGTGAAGGTGAATTCCTTAAAATAGACTTTTTTTTCTCTCTCTTTTTTTTCCCCAAAGGACATTTATATACTATCACGGCGAACCAGGTGCTCAGAGCGCTCTGCTACAATCACGATTCACAATAGACTAACAATAAGCGCATAATACAGCGGCCGTCCTCATTACAGGCGCGCTCGCGTTATCTGCTGGAGCTGTGAATCCTCGGCACTGTTAATTTAAACCGCTCTTTTTATTGTCGGTGTCCGCTAAGGCTCCCTAGCAACGTGTGTAATGCAACACCGCGTCGGTTGGTGCCAGGTGCACGCCCCACCTTTAGAGGCGAGCGGCTGAATGGTGACCCGCTCTCTGACTGAATACCAATGTCAGCCCACATAAAAGGGCTATTCAGAAAGCAGCGACACACCCCCCGTCATTAGGAAGCTTTGATGTGCTCGACGTAAGAACGCACGGATATACTTCAGTGTCCGTGCCACGTCACCACACCACAACACACCACAACACACAGCATGTCGGAGGAAAACAAAAGCAGACGCTCGTTAAAAATTCAAGAGCTTTGGTTTGAAAAGTGACACTGCTCCTGCACAGGTGTGTGTGTGTGTGTGTGTGTGTGAGAAAGAGAGAGCTAGGGACAAGAACAGAGAGGGAGCTTTCAGGCAGATAAAGGGTTAAGGGTTAATGTTCCAGGCCGAGGTCACGTGTTGAGGATGTGACGCGATGAGGAACGACCTGCACACAGTCAGCTTCGAGCAAACTCTTAACACTTACAAATCTTCACACGTGACACTAAAACACAATCGTTCAAACCACTGACTGACGTTCTCCAAAACCTTTATTTTTAAAGTTTTTTTTATTTATTTTTTTTAATGTGACGCTAATAATAAAATTGTCACACACCTACAGTGCAGAAAATCAACTCTGATCCACTGGAAGAGAAGAGCTGCATGCTCGACACAACTGGCATCTCCTTTCATTTCCAGTGACAGGCTTAAACAGCTCAGGGGAATGTCATATACCATTATTATGAAATATTTCTTCTAACAATGTTCAAGTCAAACTTCATAAAGTCGAGATTTATGAAACGTTGCCTTGGAAATGATCTGAAAGGCTCGGCTTATTCCTGATTTTTAATCATGTGGCGTCTTTGTTAAGTGAGATCGTGAGATCCGAACGATCTGGCCTTCAGTTTGTACGCCACACAACCTACTTGGCTGATTTAAAAACGCAAACAAAAAGTTTACAGATCTGTTTCGCACCAGCACCAAATGGTACACTTGATTTATTTTATTTTTTTTACTCCACGGGGATTTGGTTTCTGTGCAGAACGGCACACCGACTACTTTGGGCACTTTGTGCTCGGATCTATTTCAAGCCGATCCTCAAAGGAGCTCGCAACAACTCTGGCATTTAACTAAATGAACTAAAAGTCTGGTCTTGTCAGGCGAACCGATCTCAGCGGACCAGGTCTCCATTACACCTCAGATCTGGCACTGGGCGCTGCCAGCTCCGTTCTTGGTAAAGGCCACATTTACAACGTCTCGATGTAGCTCCAGGTCCCAGTTCACTGTGGCTAAGCGGAAATGCCCAGGTGGACGTGCACATCTGTCGCCTTCTGAATATTTCAATTTGAAGCAGCTCGATGCATGATTGAATCAGGTAGGCAATCTAGGGGTTCGTTTTCACAACAACGCTGCCACATGCCAAATTATATCCTAAACAAGACTGACTTGAAAATTGTTACGTTGCCTGAACAGCCTTGCATCCATCATTATACTCATAGAACACTTTAAACATTACAGGGTGGCACAAATGTCTGGATAAATAGGCATTAGTCCTTATTATTATTTTTGCTTTAAACCCAAGCTGCCATCAAAGCTTCAGATCCCGTTGTCCTGTGTGGGGTCACAGGGGGCCTGGAGTGTATCCTAGGGCACAGGGCAGGGTACACCCTGGATGGGGTGCCAATCCATGAAGTGCACAAGCACACACCCAATTATACCCTACAGGCAATTTGGGATCGCCCACTTCAGGCTACACCACGTGTCAAGCTCGAGTCCATGAAGTGAATTCCACCAAGCACAGAGAGGACCTGCAATCTCCACAGCCACACACACACACACACACACACACACACACACACACACAC